>JAWDGP010006892.1:112500-195000 GCA_033675545.1 Elysia crispata
GGCACACGCGTATTGATTGAAGAAATTAATCTGGTAGGTGCACAAGGAAGGAATGGATTTTGAGCATGACAATTGACAACTAGCAAAAATAATTATAACAGTCTTCATCACGCAAAATGGTTCATTGGAAGCTTAAGTTACAGAGTCAAGACTAGAGGGTAACTATTTTATCTGATAGAAGATTAATTTATAGTTAACTTTGGTATAACCCGATGAAGTGGATTACGGTAAGCACAGGAAGGAGAGGGGAGATATATATATATATATATATATATATATATATATATATATACATATATAAATTTGCATTGAATAGGGATCTGCTGCAAGTTCGCAAGATAGTAGCATAAAATTATGCTACGAAATTCTTGAGGGAATGTCGAGAAAAACCAGAGGGTGATGGCGAGAGGTTTTTACAGAATACTAAATACAACCTCTAAGAGGGAGAGAGAGTCCAAGCAAAAAAAAACTTAACAAAGATAAGATGAATCAACTGAAATTGTATGTGGGTGTAAGAGAAAGAGAGAGAGAGAGAGAGAGAGAGAGAGAGAGAGAGAGAGAGAGAGAGAGAGAGAGAGAGAGAGAGAGAGAGAGAGAGAGAGAGAGAGAGAGAGAGAAATGCAGAGAGAGGCACCCAAACAAACACTAACTTATTGAGGAAGGGAGATAAACAGAGTGATAGACGCATACAGACAGGCGGGTAGAAAGAGACAAGCAGACCCATGTAGAAAGAGGCAGACATTTGAGGGGTAAAGAAAAAGGAGAGGAGAGGAGAGAGAGAGAGAGAGAGAGAGAGAGAGAGAGAGAGAGAGAGAGAGAGAGAGAGAGAGAGAGAGGTCGTCTGTTAGACAGACAAAGAAGCAGACAGAGAAATAGTAAGGCAGAAAGCTGAAGAGAATATCTTAATTTGCGAGAAGGATTTTTAAAAAGTATAAAGGAGTGTAAACACGACAGAAGACAGGTGAAAAAATAGCGAAATAGACTCAGAGTAAATCATTTCAATGAAAGATGTAAAAACATTGATGACATACTCAAAAGATGGTGTGTATCAGCCGATTTGGAGAGAGAGAGAGAGAGAGAGAGAGAGAGAGAGAGAGAGAGAGAGAGAGAGAGAGAGAGAGAGAGAGAGAGAGAGAGAGAGAGAGAGAGAGAGAGAGAGAGAGAGAGAAAGCGCATGCCAAGGGAAATAACTCATGAAGTTGGAAAATAGCTTTCATTTCGCATGGAATAACTACCCATTCATGTATGTTACAAGACATAGTGGGAACATTGGAAGTAACCGACCTGTTCCTTGCATAATACATCCTAATCCAAATGAACTTTGATTTCACTGGACTGGCAGGTACTATGTTTTAATTTTTGTTTTGTTGATTGCCTTGCTCTTTCTTTCCTTTTTTTCATACATAACAATGCATGATTGCTTGTTACGTTCAGTGATCTTTTATGCAGATTGTTCACCGTGCTTTTTTCCCTCTGCTTTTTAATAGCTGTTCTATTGTTATATAGAACTTGAATTAAAAGATTGCATTGATAGTTAGAAAAGGAGATAGATGTAATTCTGTCCATGTTGCATATAAAAAAAAAGCGGTAAGAACTACTTCAAAGATGATGAGGACAAAAACACATTAACAATAGCGAAACAACCAATCGCGAGGGAGAGGGAGAGGGGAGGGGTTAAGAAGAATCAGTAACACCTGTCCTTCTTTCACGCTCTAACCTAGGATAATTGTGTATAACCGTAAATCGTTTTAAGAACAAAATCTGATTTTCAGGCGTTATAATTACTTAGAAACTTAAATCGAAGAAGACCTAACAACCAAGCTAAAAATTGTAGCTAAGATAAGATGAAAGAAGTAGAGTCAGTAAGTATTCATTCACAGACCCAAACACAATATTATTATTAGTAGCTTTCGCAATCATAAAACCAATAAAAACACCATCACCACCACCAACAACAACAACAACAGCAACAACAATAACAAAAACTACAACTACAGCAGCAGCAGAAAAATCAATATCAACGTAAATTGTCAAACAACATTGAGCAGTTAAAAAGTGAATGGAAAACATATAATGCAAAGTAGATGGGCACTTTGAGAATAATTATATTTAAAACTATTATATCAAAATGTTGAATTGATTCTATCACTCCATGACAGAAGAGAAGTCTTTCCGGTATGGGCTGCCCATTTGGAGGGGGCTCACCGATAGACAGGAGGTCAAACGCTAACACAAAAGAAGCTGTAAATAACTAATATCATTCTTGAAAAAAATTATTTTTACCTTGATCTTCTTCTTTGATGTCCTTTTCTACCATCTTCATTCTCCTCCTGTTGGGACTTTCCTTGTCTTTATCATGCTCGCTCTTCATTGTGTCGTTTCCATTTTCACCTCCTCTCTCCCCTCCTCCGTGGTGGTGATTATGATGACCGTTGTTGTTGTCGTTATTCATAAGGTTACTCTGATTCTCCAGATTGTGACGCATAAAGTGTTGCATGAATTCTAATGGAGGATTCTGGCTATACACCATGTTGCTGTTTTCTTTATCTGGAGAGAGATAAGTATAGCAGAATTAGTGCTGAAAATTGTTGCAACACAAAAAAGTACTGAAATCAATACTCTCTGAAGGACCTGTGGATTATTCTGAGAGAGGTTTTGGGGATAATTTAGCACCCTGGCCAAATTATAATTATGATGCTCACCCTGCACACATCAGGAACTCCTCGTCGCGAGCACGCTAGTCTCGGGCCTCGTCATGTGCGCTGTCGTGCTTTTCTAAGAGGAGCTTAGGCCTGGGCTAGGGCCACTTTTATAACATTCTGTTCTCGGCTATCAACTGAGCCTTTTTTTTTAAGGCGGGTAATAAAGGATTACCAAAAATGTTTTCATTACTTTTTTGATATTTGTAACCAATGTTGAGCAAAACATCGCTCAAATAGGACTCCATGAATTCAAGCACCAAACTTCTAATGTGAATCTAACCTGAGACTGAACGCCTTTCTGATCTCAGGGCGAATAAATAAACCACAGAGCCCAGAAGAGAATTTATCCGGACACATTATTAGACATTGGACAATGTATAAATAAAAATCAATTTAATATGGAATCTTTCTGATCACGGTTTCCTGAACTAATCAGAGCAGCAGCTGCGGTAACCATAGAGTACACCATTTGACCTTAGATAAGTGAATTTTCCGAACCAGCCGTCAGTTACTGGGTTTGTGCTATTGGATTTTCATATCCATCCAGCATGAAAGAAGCTTCTTTAAGTGCTTAAAAAAAAAGACCAGCTTGTTGCGTCCTGGCTGTAACAACTAGTTACAATCCGACAGCCTCTAATCAGCACAAGTAAAAAGACAAAAAAAAAAAAAAAAAAAACAATTCTCTCTCTCTCTCTCTCTCTCTCTCTCTCTCTCTCTCTCTCTCTCTCTCTCTCTCTCTCTCTCTCTCTCTCTCTCTCTCTCTCTCTAATTTCTGTTTCTTACCAACTCGTTTTCTCTGGGCGGTATGGCCCGAATTCTACGCTTTATTATTAATTCATCTTTATAGACCTTGGTCTAAGCACCTTAAAAACTGAAGAATATTCCTAACCTGAGAGTCATTAAAATTTTTAAAAAAAGAAGGGAAACACGAACCCACTCCCACCAAAAAAAAAAAAAAAAAAAATAATAATAAATCAAATAAAAGCATTGTGTGATAAAATCACTTTTAAAACGTCAAGTGCTGAAAAAGTGCTGAAAATGATGGAACTATAAACAGCGCTCACATCCCTACAACCAAAGCTCTTATAAAAAATAAATAAATAAATAAATAAAACTATCACAAAAATACCAATGATAGCCCCGTGTCCTCCCACTCCCCGCTCCTTTCCAGTTTCTCGCCAAGGCATGACCACAGTAATGACAACACGTCCAAAGGTCCGAAATGGGAACTGACCGAGCTTCTACCAAGGGCTGCAGACTAATTATCTGAATGGAGAAAGTGTTTGTGCTATCCCAGACCCAACGAGGGTTGCATTAAAGCTAGCTATGACCACGAAGTCTCCCTTCTCACCCCATTGAACACAATCAAAGGCCTTAAAGCTAATCAGGGGAAAAACTTAATTTGACCATTGATGGGCTGAGTATCTTAACAGGCGCATTGAGATTCATATGGCTGAGAGCGACCCTCCAGGACGTCTTTCAATGGCGGTTAGAAAAGCACCACAGACAGCCACAAAGCAGTGTAGTGAAGCCACAGACCACGACCATTAGTCAAAGAATTACTTTCGTCGTTCTTTTCATTTCATCTTACTTTTATTTTCAACATATTAACATTATTGATAATGTAATGGAAAAGAAAAACAAAAATCGAGGCTAAGACCTTTAAATTAAGAAAAAGAATTGCTCAGGATTGCATCTTTTGTGAACATCATTTTTTGGAATTCTTTTAAAGTAGAGAAAGGTATGTTTAAAGCTATACACAAATAAGCCCACAGCTTGACATTATGTTGGACAAGGAAGAATACTATATAGCACGATTTCGTTAGAATTACAAAGTGTTGTTTTCTTTCTCGTAGATTGCTTTTTAAACTTTTGTGCATATTCCCAACACAGTATGTGTGCGTGTGTGTCTGAGAGAGAGACAGACAGACAGACAGACAGACAGGCAGACAGACAGACAGACAGACAGATTTTCAGAAGCAAAGCAAAAAAATTCGCCTCCTTTCAGAACATTGTGAGCTACATAATTAATGCATCATGTTTCTCTGTGTGTGTGTGTGTGTGTGTGTGTGTGTGCCAGCTTGATGTTACACAAACTTCCTCCGACGACAGAGAGGGATGCGTCCATCATGAACTTCTACTGCGGAGCCTAGATCTAGATCAGGGCCGCAATTTAGAGGAAGTATTGAAGTTGATATCCAAAACAAAAAAAAATGGAATTGGACTTTTTCTTTCGGACCATGCAGCAGTCTGGGTTCTCTAACTCCAAATGATATCGTGTGGTGACTGATTTGCATTGTGAGGCTCTTCGCAAACAATGGCGCATTAGAATTTCATCTGCACATCGCCATAAATTGACTTTTGTCATGACAACAACAGAATCTAATCTTCAAGTCTTTTTTGTGAGGGTCTGGATGCAATCTTTCCAAATGGCACTATTGCACATGCACCATTTCTCTTCAGTAAGGTGAAATTGATGGTTAGAGGAGCAGCATTTAAAGAGGCCAAAATGTGAGACGCATTTTTGCAAATGACTATGAGCAGTCTTGCCATAATATATAACAAAAATAACACTAGTTTAAATCTTGGTTTGCCATGACTCCAGAGTTTCGAGCCCGTGCGGCTCTCTTCAGATGGCTGTGGGTAATGGTCGGTGGTGACAAACCACCGACTATTACCTACAGCCATCTGAAGAGAGCATACACCGACCATTACCCACAGCCATCTGAAGAGAGCCGCACGGGCTCGAAACTCTGCAGTCATGGCCAACCAAGATTTAAACTAGGTAATCAATTTTGTTATTATCATTGTTAAGCTTCTTTTGTCGAGCATTGTCACAAAATGCTACAATAACGATCAAATATATATGTGTGTATATATATATATATATATATATATATATATATATATATATATATATATATATATCTTTTGTATCCAAATAACAATAATCCTATTGTATTAGAGTTAAGCTGGTAGGTCGGTGGCCGTGAGGCTATCACTAGGTCTAGCTCAAACTTCGGTTCTTACTACAATTATGACTTCGCACCTGTCTAGATCTTATTTCTCTGCTGACGGATTCTCTGGTCTAGAACACTGCTCAAGTTTTAGATTTAAATCTAGATGTATAGTTTTAACGATCTCTCTCTCTCTCTCTCTCTCTCTCTCTCTCTCTCTCTCTCTCTCTCTCTCTCTCTCTCTCTCTCTCTCTCTACAAGTTCTACCAGAGAGAGAGAGAAAGGAGAAACGGTGGGGGTGTAAGAAAAAGAGCAATGCGCTGCGTTTTTTTTTTTTCTTTTTCTGGTTTTTGTTTTGTTTTGTTTGTTTTTATGTGTTTTTTTTTTTTTTTTTTTTTTTTTTTTTTTTGGGGGGGGGGGGGGGGGGGGGGGGGGGGTTGTTATAGGATTTTTTCGCTACCCCTAGTTTAAAAACAAAGAGAGGAAAAAATGTAGGGAAAAGGCAAAAAAGATAGTCTGCCATCAATGCATACTTTTAGAATAATCATTTGGCGACGAAAAAAAAATATAGATATTAGTTCAAGGGCTACGTTTATAGACGTAGGCATTGCCATGCGAAATTTCTTTAACTTGCCATAATTTATAGGCTACTCGGTGACCTTTTTTTCATGAAGGTAATTTTACCTCCGTTTTATTCCGCAAAAATTCTCTTTTGCTCTAACAATTTTCATCGACTCCTGGTGTGACATCAGAGACCTCCCGCATTGATATAATTATAGGGTGTACAGACGACTAGTATGAGTATGGAATTAAAAAAAAAACCACTGCGGCATTGTTTACTTCTAGACGGTCGGCGCTCGGAGATGTTATCGCTTTTTGTATGTTTGTCCTTTGTGGGTGGCAGTTTTTATTATCCCGCGATTCATTTATTCTTGATTTTTTTCGGTCACTATTAAAATTCCCCTTTTGTGGTGAAAAATAAGCCTCGGATAATTAGAGTCATACTTTATCAGAACGAAATATGATTTTAGTGTATAATTGTTTCTAATTAAAAAAAAAAACCACCTCGGTTGTTATCATAAATTGTTTAGGTCTACTCATTAGTTTGGTCTTGATGTTTCTTTGATATTTGGTAAATTCTAGTGTACTTTATACTAAGTTGAAAATGTAATAATTGCACAGGACTCATAACATTTACAAAGTCGGCTAGTAGTTAAACAAAAAAAAATGAATTCTGATTCAATCGCTTTTCATTCAGACTCACTAGTCGGTATAGAAATTCAGTAGTAATTGCAGTGCAATACATGTAATTCAGAATAAACAGTGATAATTAAACGGAAAAAGTGGCTAGGCATGAACCGATTTTACCTGGTCTATTTGTTTGAATGTATGAGTGTCTCTTGCTTGTTCTATCTGTTTGTATGACTCTCTCTCTCTCTCTCTCTCTCTCTCTCTCTCTCTCTCTCTCTCTCTCTCTCTCTCTCTCTCTCTCTCTCTTATTCTTCAAATTTTTCATTTACAAAGTCCCCCAAACACATCCATTCCAAGCTTATCTATCAAATTCCAAATCCAATCTTCAAAGTCCATTGAATGCTAACTAACAACCGCTCCGTCCACTCCCAGAACACATACCTTATTACTAAAACTAAAAAAAAAGCTACAGTCACCGAGCAATTTTTTTATTGCCTTCTTTCCCTTTGATGCACCATTTTCACCCTGGAGTTTCAAGGACAGGGCAATTCAATACGTCCATACCCTGGTGAAATTGACATCACAACATGTATTTACACATTGAGATTAAAAGACTGTGTATGGTTAGATAAAATACTAAATAAAAGTACAGAACCATAATGAAAAGGAAAGATTTTTGAAGAAGTATATGATTATAAAAATGCCCCTCAATTGCTTCAAAAATTCCTAAATATTGAGTTCAGTTCAGAAAATATCAGTACCTTTTCATGGCTTCACACTTACATCTTAGCTGAATTCCTTTTTTTTATTCTTCAGGAAGAGCAACAAGTGAACCTTATTTATTTTGATGCAAAATTCTCAATGAGCACTGTGAGGACCAATGTGCCTCTTTTATATTGGAAAAGCCAGAAAGGCACTTACAGTGTTGCTGAAAAACAAAAATTCTGAAGATAAACAGATAAAGCTAAAGGCCTATTAATATTACTGATCTCTCTTCAACACAATCATGCAGCTGTTCTTGTGGCGAATGTAAAAAAAAAAGGAAAATTAAGATAAGAAACACACTTTCCTCGTTTTAATTATTCTTAAACAATATATTAATGATATTAACAATAATGATGATTAACGATTTTTATCGATTTAAGATACATGTCCCAACAAAAATTAGAAAGTAAAAGTTTAAAAGATATATATGGTTTATAGATCTTTGTCAATAATCGACATCAATATCATCTCAAAGAATTGGAGCTTAATCATGCTTGTAAATGGGTAAGAATTATTTTTTAGATAGATAAAGAAGATAAGTTCATAAATATATAGAAAGCCGGATAGGTATGTTAAGACACCAATCAATGTTAAACAGAAGCTTAGATAGATTTATAGAAAAATGATTAAATAAACAGAAACAAAGATACAATGCAGAGTGTAAGAAAGATAAACAGATGGATAGATAAATCAAGGAAAAGAAACAAAGATAAACATATAATGGTATAAAGAAATAAAGAAAGAAGTCAAACAACGTTAGAAGCTGAGACAGATGGAGCTGAGTCTAAGGATCTATAGATGCAAGTGACTGCAAATAAAGAAATAAATAGTATAGAAAAATCAGTCACAAACCTACGAGTAGATCTACCTATAGACCGACAAAGAAGACGAAAGGCGTGAACCATAATAACAGATGGAAATGAACAGGGATCGAACCTGCACCTCGATGCATCGCCTTGCCGAGACAAGACCAGGCACTTAACCACTGAGCCATCCACATCTACAAAAAATAGATACTTCAGGATCAGTGACTTTCATACTGGCTTGAGTAGACTAAGAAGTTGAATCGCTAAGAACGATCAAGTCCATATTTTACAGGACATAATCTAACCTTTAACGGATCTTAGAAAGATGCACATTATTTTGACTGAAAGACATAATTGAATATAGAAATAAAGAAAGCAGGCAAATAACGTTAAAGACTGAGACAGATGAAGCTAGATCTAAGGATCTAAAGATGCAAGTGACTCTAAATAAATAAATAAATAGTATAGAAAAAATCAACCATAAACCTAGATCTAGCCCGAGAACGACTTATTGGCAAGGGTATTATTAATAGAAAGATAGTTAGATATAGATAGATAAATATTTGCAAACATACAAAATACGCACTCATATACACAAACATACATACATACGTACATCTATCCATTCATCCATCCATACGTACATACACATACATACATACATACATACATACATACATACACACACACACATACATACATACATACATACATACATACATACATACATACATACATACATACATACATACATACTTGGAGAGATAGTGACAGAAAGGCAGAGAGATAAAAATTTAGGAAAATCTAAGAAGTTAGTTTATAAAGTGATGTGATTTACAATGATCTTAGAATATTCTCTAAATTTTTGCAGTTTTTATTTCTCTTCAACCACTTCTCTTATCAATCCTTTCACCTTCCCCTTCCCCATGTTTTTCTTGACGTCTTCACTTCAGACTTCGAATTTAATATACCTATATATTAACGCTCCTCTCTTACTATAATTCCAGTGAAATAATTCTAGCGCCTACCATGATGGCTCTGAAAACTGCAGTTTTTTTCCTCTCCTCTTCTTTTGTTCCTTCAGATATTTCTGTAAAAACTTGTTGACAAGTTCTATTAAAAATCTCCTCCCTTCACAATGTGCTTATAATTTCCATTCAAGTTCTTTCATTTCTTGGCCTAGCAATCTTTGGATCATTCAGAGTTCGCTTCTTTTTTTTTTACGTCGTGAATCCCTTAATTTTTTTTCTTTAACATTTTTCTTATCCCAAACTTCAATATCTCAGTGAACTCCCGGATACTCAACAAAACGAAACAAAACAACAGAGATTTCGCCGCGGGGGATGGCACCGGAATTTCTATGCTTGAGCTACCTTTAACAAGGCTTTTTAAAGACAAATAGGTCGCGGGAGGCAGGTTGTCACTCCTGTTCTATATTTCTAGTCTTACATTCGAATACACATTCTAGAAATAGGCGTAACATTTACCCACTCGAATAAAATAGAACAAAAAGATATTGAATAAAAGCTACATAAATGATTTCTGGAAGGGAGGGGACAACGGAAAGGACGGAAGAAATATGTGTAGATATATAAATAAATATGCATACATAATACAGAGAGAGAGAGAGAGAGAGAGAGAGAGAGAGAGAGAGAGAGAGAGAGAGAGAGAGAGAGAGAGAGAGAGAGAGAGAGAGAATGCGATGCCACACAGGAGAAGGTACAAGAAAAACCCAAAGAAAGTTCTTTAGAGCGATCTTTTTCTTTTATCTCTATTTAAAAAATTGATAGAAGTTATTCTGTGTTCAGCATCCTTTGAGATAAAATGAATTTTTAGTGCTTGATGTTTTCACCATTATATTAACATTGAACATCAGATTTTTGGGGGTCAACTTTTTTTACACTTACCTTAAAAGAAAAATTATCAAATGAAATTTTTAAAAATGCTATAGAACATCACGATTATCAACCAGACAAGATTCCTCTGCTTTAAATTTTTGTTTGAGGGAATATGCTTAGTTTTACGTTGCTATTTATTTACAAGGTCTACATTTTTCATCGCAGATGGATATGACTGTAATAATTCATTCATATTTTCATTTGAAAGTGGCAAAGGACTTTTTAACACTCATTTTTTTTTAATCTTTCCACTCGATGCAGCCAAATTACTGTAATTATTTTGAAACCATTAACCTTACAAGAATAAGATAGATTGGTAAATTATTATAAATGCATCTGGCTTTATTTATAACTCTTGTGGCGCAGACCTTCAAAATTATGTCTGTTTTCAAGCATCTTTTACGATACCTAAGCTTGCATTGCTTAGCGACATGGTCAGGTACGATATCAATATGTATATAGAGAAAAATGACTGGGATTGAGTACAAAGACCATTATCTATTAAAATATGTATGTTCGCTCCTATGTTCACCATTTATTCAGTATTACTTTTCTTTTCTCTTCTCCCTTCTTTCTCTCTCTCTATCCCTCTCTCTCTCTCACTTTCTTTCGATCCCTCTATTCCTTCATCCCTTCGTTCTGTACTTAAATAACTGTACTGTCCTTACGTCAATAAATATTAAAACCTACACACGAAGAGTAATACCGTTGTTCACTCTTGTTCCTTCTTTGTAACGTGACCTCTATTAAGCACTGTTACGAACCACATTTCGGGAGCGTTCATTTTATTATGAGATCTGTATCTCTATCAAGACATCGTATAGGGCCTATTAAAAATTCTACCGGTTGCCTCATGCTGCGAACGATCTCATGGCAGACCTCGCCGAATCATTGTTATTGCCTCTTTCTACCAATTATTTTACAGAACACGACACGCAGCGACGAGTCTACGACCCTTACATTTTTTATATCGGACAAAAATGTTCACTGAACCTTTTCATACACGTAATTGCAGTAAGATCTTTGTTTTTGGTTTTAAAAGAAAATCCAACCCTGCTATTTCTCTCTTTCCAACCGTATTTATTTGCATTCACTTTTTTACCGCAGGGGGTAGCTTGGAGTAAAAAAAAAAAAGGAACGTATTCGTTTAAAATAGAAATGGCGTACCTTTTACTGGTAGTGCTGCCCCATTACTTAAAGAATGACGTATTATCTCTAGAGTGATATTAGAAAGTTTCAAGTCTAGTGTTTGTGCTACATTTTTATTTTCAACAATTTTAAACGTTTGGTCAATTACTCTTTGTTTTTTTGTTTTTTCTTTCTTTATCTCTATTAGCAAAGTTTCTATAGCCTTTTGTCGTAAATATGCAAGTACGTGGTTTGTAAGAAAAAACAGGCTTGAACGAGTAATTTTAACGAGTGTGGCAGTTTTCTTCTCCTCCTTTTTCCCTGTTTTTATTTGATCATTCCTGCTTGACACACTGCTATTTTTAAAACATCGACGATGTTGAACGGGTGATAACATTTTAAAAACGTGTTGACACAGGTATAAACATGTTCGGAAACCTGAACTGTCGAACCAAATTATTAGAGACATAGTAAAACCCATTCCTTCGTGGTGAACGTTGCAATAGTCTTGACTTAACTAGTGCAACATTATTATGTGCTAACTATTTTATTTTATATTTTATTACCTAACTAACATTCTACCCCAAATGAACGTTTCTCTTTCCGGCATGATTAAGCACAGTGTTAATTCTGAGATGTAAAGCAGATGCACTTAAGGACCCTAATGCACACATTAATAATGACAATCCTGAAACCTAGTGAGGTTACAGAGGTCTCTCTTCCATCGCCTGAGGATTTGAGGTTCCAACTTGATTGAAAGACAATTAAATGTGCCTCTTAAACTGCTTAGGCCAAGAATTACAATAACTGCGTTGTAACTTTTTCAAAAGGCCTGTTGTAAAAGTTCGAGGGACCGAAATAGAAAACTAGTTGTAAAAGAATGAAGAAAGCCTGTGGCCAAGCAAACTTTTTCAATAAGGATGGGTACTCATATTCGGAGCT
Organism: Elysia crispata; assembly: GCA_033675545.1. Classification (NCBI taxonomy): domain Eukaryota; kingdom Metazoa; phylum Mollusca; class Gastropoda; family Plakobranchidae; genus Elysia; species Elysia crispata. The sequence goes on from JAWDGP010006892.1 coordinate 124,890, forward strand.
GTCATTAAACATTAAACTTTGTAGAACAAAAATGAATATGAAACTGTTGTTTGAGTATTTAAATGTACAGTTTTATTTTTTTCTTACTTTTTCTAAATGCAGGCGTAGCCCACTTATCTAATTGTGGAATTCTAAAATCTGAAAACGTTTTGGTTCGTTTCAAGGTGATTTTGTACAAAAGGTAAATTTCATTTAATCTTTCTCTATTTCTTAAGCATTTACTGAGCGATTGGCTGGAAAGGATTAAATTAGAATAAACTAGGCCTAGTGCGATGTCAAAACTTTAAAAAAATGTATCATGAAGATGGTGGATGCAAACCAAGTCCAAACAATCCAACCTTGATATTTTTTTTAAGAAAAGTGTCTTCCGTCTGCTAAAAAATGCAGTAAAGCGCACAGTTAAGGCTCTTGTTATTTGGTTTATTGTATCAGTAAGAAAAGTTATCTCCTCTGTATCTGCTGATTGTGAAACACAAAGTAAATTTATTATTGTCAAATTCTGTCTAAGTGAGCAACCTGACGATTCCGCTAAGTAAGGCTCATTATAGGCTTATTCTACTCTAAAACAATAACGAGGGTTATCAAAATTAAGTTGGAGCTGTTTGGTGAGTGAAAAATATCTATATGAGAGGAAAGCTGCCAAAAGTTGCAATAGATCAAGGGAAGAACTACATTGAAAAAAAGATTAAAAAAAAAACTGTTGGTTCGTAATATGTACAGGATTCCATGTCGTAGTGAAATGATTGTAATGTTAGTACCCACAATAATATTTATCTTCCTTAATAGGATTGCAATAACCATACAGAGTTTAGAATGATAAATCATAACCTTCTTGATCGAAAGGGACATCTCCAAATAGAATATGTATCAAAGTTTAAAGATATTTTGATTTCTTTGCCCAAGACTTCACCGAAATACATAAACCTTTTCCTATCAGAAAATTTAGAAAGTCAAAACATGTAATAAAGTCGTTAATTCAGCTATTATTTTTTTTTTAAATTGAGATGAAAATAAAGCAGAAATGGGTAGTTTTGTATAAAAAAAAAAAAAACTCGATAAAAAAAAACATGGTCGTCTCAAATTAGTTTAAGCATGTTTTTCATTCCATTACCTTTGCATTAAGTTTTTATCTTTCATTGATCAGATATCTTGTGTTTACTATGTTTTTCTTTAATCTTTTCTTAGAGAATGTACAATTGATTTCATTACTAATGTTAAACACGCATAGCTTGCAAACTCATATTTGAAACTTGAAACGTTAAAATGATAATCATCTCCGATACAAAGTGTAACCAGATGCGTTCTTCATTAATAGGGGACCTTCGGGGGGAAGACAAACAAAGCGAAGTAAAATGTATTGAAGAAAATTAATGAGGCCCGTATGCTTTTCTTTTAGATGGGACTTCATACTGCGTTATTACCAGGCTCTAGATTAAATCTTGATCTAATTAAGCTGTTGTTGTTTGATGAAATTGCTAAATCATAATGGAAAGGAATTTATGTTTTCTTGAAAAATGGCAGAAAAACCATTAAATTTAAAGACTCCTCGAGCCCGAATTTTTGTTTCTTCATTTAATAAATTAAAATGAATATTGCTTTTGAAATATGACCAAGACCTAGATGTTATTGAATTTTACGAAACTTATTAAATGTAAATTTCATTCTTCTTTATCGAATGGTTTTAATTTGATTCTCTTCAGGGAGACATTAAACTTTTCAAATGGTCATTGAAAACAGAGTAAAATAATGCAATACGTTGTCATGCACATTCAATTTTGGTGTGAAGACCAACTCCAAACCGCTTCGATCCATCTCGATCACTATTATCATCAACATCGCCATCATCGTCTTCATATCTCGCCGGAGTAGGAATAGAGACTGCCTTTTTCCTGTGTTAACACACTGAATACAAAATTTACAAACCGGTGTTCTTTTTTTGTTCCTGTCAGTGTAATCCATTTCTCTTGCAAATCAAAGGAAGAAAAAAAACGTCTCCCAGAGTGACGAACTCAACAAAAACAACTAATTCTCAGAGAGCAACAAATAAGGTCTCGATATTGATATTTTTATTGTTCTCGTAGCAATTTTTATGTCAATTGATTTCGTACTCTTTTCTACCTTCACTTTTACAATGCTGTGGATCATGATTATGTTCTGTTCTTTTTTTTTTTTTTAACGAACCCACGGCAGTGATTCAAAAGACTTTCTATGCTTTTTACTCACCGAAGGGACTTTCTAAACGTCATTATTGCTCGAGCAGATAATATCACTATTGCGAGATACCTTGAAATAGGATATCCCCTGAATTGTTCACAAGATTAATGGCAACAGGGAGCCATAGTGTGATGTCATATTTTTTTTTGTCTAAAAAAAAACAGGTGCGGAGAGGGGTCAGGTTTAATCACCTCTGATTCGCTGCATCCTATTAAAATGTCAAAATAACAGTCTTTATATAAGCAATCTCGCGTTTTTTTGCTGTATTTTTCCTACAAAATAAGAACACATCTTTACAGAGATCAAATAGTTTTACAAATTATTCCCTCTATTGCACCCAACAACGTCAAAATACTAAATTTTATGTTTTTCACAAAACAAGCCAACTAAGTAGTGAGGGCTCTTCCTTAATACAACTGTAAACTCCTCCTCCTCCTCCTCCTCCTCTGGAAAGCTGGACAGAAAGGCAAACACAGATTGAGAAAGAGAGGAAAAGGAGAGAGAATGTGTAGCAGCAAATCTTCTCGTTACATAATGGACCGCAATCATTATGTATTTTCATGGCATTAAAGAGCGATGTATACGTAGAAGGTCAAGAGGCGGAAAAGTCAAAGATAATCAAACCATTTTCTTTGCGGAAAAGAGTAAAGAAACGAAAGCACGTCTCAAAATATTTAAACAACGAACAACGTTTCAGATACTAAGTTTCTAAAAGAATTTAATGAACAATTATATTGAGATCCTTGACCAACAACTAAGATGGGAGTAGATCGTCGCAAAAATGCCTATAGTCTAAGTCTATAGTGCATAATAAAAACTTGTGGAGGTAGGGGTGAAAAAGGGCGGGGGGGTGTAAACGTCGAGGAAAACTTAAAGAAGTACATTCCATTAATTATATTGAACCCTTCTAAAAACAATGCAAAGATGTAGATGCGCTGTAAGATGAAATGATGGTTGTAAATGAGCACAGCGAAGTCATTCTAAGAGGTTTTCGTTCATGCTTAAAACCAAGTTATTCAAGTTTTTTTCACCAGCCTCTATTTCTCTGATGAATATACAAGGTTCATAAATTTCACAGAAGTAATTGAAGACCCATTCGTTTGTTGTATCGTCAACTAGTAGTGATTAGCTCTGGCGCGTCAGCAACATTAGCCCGAATGTAACTATTTGAGAGACTTGAGTTTGATTGCGTAGACCAATATGATAACATGATAATATATTGCTTTGCGCATTAAATCCAATAAAGCATTATTTTTTTTTTTCTGAACGATGACATAAGGCATACGTGTTATTGTAAGGAGCGAGGGTGGAGAGAGAAAATAGATGAGCGGGAAGGAAGAGAATAGGCAGAGTAAATAAAGCGACATGGATGGACACGAAAAAGGGCTGATAGAGTGAGGGAAAGGGTAGACGAAAGACAGGGTGGGGGGAGAGAGAGGAACAATAAATGATTCAGCTCAAAGGGGAGAGGGAGTGAGCAGTGTATTCAAACACAATATCACACAATATTCAACAAACATGATCAAGTTTTACTACCTAACACTCTGCAGCATCTCTGAATGATAAAAAAAAAGAGTAGACATAGTTACACGTTCAGCAAATCATGCATCTTCGTCATAAATGTATTGATTTCATTTAATCTTAGTACATCAAATAATTTTTTTTTTATAAACTGTAAAAATAAAGCAGAGAAAAGATGTGTTTTCAACATCTGTATTCTGATAATATTGTGACGAAGGGGGACTGTTGGGCATGTATAGCCTTTTTCCCGGCATGCATTTTGTTATTGATAGGATAAGATCACAAAGAAAAGGAGAAACCCCTCCATAAACTTTCTCTTGTCCGTTTATGAAATGAACCACCAAAGTAATTTTATATCAAAACCCAAAGAAAATCGATTTAAGAACGATCTTTTTATTAGTTCTGTTGCTGTTCTTGTAAGTCTCCTTTCACGACTTAACTAGTGATTGATTCATCATCAATGAGCCACAGGACAACAAAACATTATGTGTTGAACTGCAAATTGTGAAAAAATATTTTTCAATAGGAGGAAAGTTTTAAAAAATCTTCATATAAACAAGTTATTAAAACACGGCCCTCAGTGTAACCAATTATCGTGTGTTGATTCTTAACTTACATGATTATGTTTATATGATGTTGATATAATGCCTTGAATGAAACAGGAAACTAAATCCTCTTTAAGTCGCATATCAGCAATTTTCAAATCATCATCGTTGTATCTTTAATTTATATGACGGCACAAAGAAATCAGAGACTGAAAAGAACAAATCTGTTGACACTGAAAGTTTTCAATGATTTTCGCTCAACTAAGAAGTGTATTATCTTATCCGTCAAGGAAACGCCCCTTCGTATCAGAAGAGAAGCTGGATATATGTAAAACATAACCTAACGACTATTCTACCAATTGAAGGTAACGAGAAATATGAAAAATTTTAAATAATCACTAAAATTTTAAGGCAAAATGAACTGTTGGAAGTAAAAGATACCCAATTCTTTATCTTATCTTCTTCTTTCTCTGTTTCTCTCAATGTTTTTATCTTTGATTCTCTTTTATTTCGTCTTCAGTAGTATTATCAACAGTTTACATCATAACACTTTGATCACAATCTGCAGTAAATTAATTACACAAAAAAGTCTCCATTACCTCTACTCTGAAATTGCACCCTTAATCATACCTAAATCTCTTCTATTCCCATAAGCACTGTCGCTCCTGTCAGTTTTTAAAACTATCTCTCTGCCCCCCCCCCCCTCTCTCTCTCTCTCTCTCTCTCTCTCTCTCTCTCTCTCTCTCTCTCTTTCTCTCTCTCCCCTTCACCTCACCTAGTAAATTGATCTATGTGCGTTACTGTCTATCTCTGTCTTTGTTTCTCTGTCTGTCTGCCTCTCTCACTCTCTCTCTCTCTCTATCTCTCTCTCTCTCTCTCTCTCTCTCTCTCTCTCTCTCTCTCTCTATCTCTCTCTCTCTCTCTTCCTTTCGTGTAAAAAATAATCCTTTAATACTTCAGATCAGAGCAACGGGTCTCTTTATTGAGAAACTCATAACATACACAGCTCGGCCCCGGGGCGCAATTTGATGGCTTTGAAAATGTATGTGCAGATAACCTACTCCAATAAACGCTCTTCGATCTTCATGGGTGCCCATTGATTTACCGGTTTGCCCACGACACTAGCAGGTTTGCTCTGCAGCTTTCTGTTTCAGTCCCATACTTGAGACCTCAGTCCATTTTATAAGTCTATAACCTTGCCCTGATGCTCTATTTCTAAACAGGTCGAATGAGGAGTAACACACACACACAGAGAGCAGTATTGTATCACACGAGCTCTATCTTTGCTCTACACTTCCGTCTTCAAAGCAAAGACACATATCTATGTTTTAAGTAATTCTGTTACTGTCAAATTCAGATTAGGATCAACATGAAACGAGCTAGAAAACCACAATCATGAATGTAATTGTGACAATGGATGAAGAATAACACTCCTTTGTTTCAGATGAGAATTGAGAGAAAGGAGCTGTTATAGCTAAAAAACGCATAGAGTGCGGAAAAAACATTTTTTGTTTTAATTTTTTGGCACAATATTTATGCATCAAACTGCCCACTCTAAGAGTATTAGCCTCTGTATTTTGAATGTACACATAAAAACAATAATATGTCCACGAAAACAATAATATGTCCACGTAAAAGAAAACAAAGATGTGTATTTCGTCTATGTGGGCCATAAGACCACATATAATAGACAGCGATAGAGAGCTATATGATCATGACACGGTTGCATTGTTTATTTATAACCTCGAATATTCAATAAGTTCGATCGCCACTCGCTATCAGTGCATTGTTTTCTCTCCTTTTCAACAAAAAGAAAACGTGGAAGTAAAAATAAAAAAAAAAAAACCATTAAAAAAATAAAAAACAAAATAGAGGCGAAATGAAAAAAAGCCTCCATTTTCAGGGACCTCTTGTTCCTGGCAACGATCGATAAGCAGAACATCGGCGTCAATATCGATCCTATTTTCCTCCTCTCATTCTCCCACCTCTCCATCTTTTACAGTTCCATTCAAAGAAATCAACGTGAATGATACCAAAAGCTTTAGTGTGTCAGTAATCGCCGCTGCCGCCACTGCAACGCGTCCTATGAATGCATTCATGTCGGCTCTCCGTACACAACAATAACAGCAATATCCAACTACTCCCACCAAGCATTATCCCATCCCGAATCGTCACCTCTACGGCCGCGCTTGCCACTTCCGGTGAGTCTTTTCACCATGAGTTTTGGAAATTTCGAATCTAGATTAGGTTTAAACCAGAACAAAGACTCTTCCTTAAACATTGTTTCTAGTGGAAAAGTCCTGCTAGTTTTGAAAGTAGGTCACGGTGATAATTGCCTTGGTGGCACTCTTCTGTATGTCCTTTTTCATTCTCTTTTCAATAGTGAGAAAGACATGATGCGACTTCCCCATAGCAAATTTTAGTTACTGGTTCTAAACATTCTAACCATCACTCCTCAAGAGTTAGAATAACTCAAATGGGGAATCAAAGATGATAATAAAGCTTGGCTTCTTTTGCAATTAGATTGTTTAGAATCATAAGTGACATCCCAATTTTTCTCCATAGGCCTACAAAATGAAATCTTCACAAACAGAATCTAACAATATCCAATTGTATTATTCTTTTTCAGATATTAGTCTCTAAGTTGTATCTACTTTCTAACATATCGCTAAGATGCCCATGTCAACTCCATTGAAATGACAGTATCTTGATCTACCATCATAGAGTTAGAATAAATTAGTAATCAATCTATCATTTTAGTAATCAACCTACCTATTTACTTTTACTTCTCACATTTTCGCTGTACACTACTCGAAAAGAGTAACGTGATGAGCTGGGATCGTGACATTGTTGTTTTAATCGGCTTTAACAGAAACAATCAAAATTATCACACTGTCTACAGCAGGGTGTTTGGACCTTATGTTCAAAGCCATGTCCCATGGCTGGTGGAACTGACTTTGGTCAAGGGTTTTCATTAGATCAAGTGTACGGTTATGTATAAATTACTTGATGACCCAACTCAACCGCTCACTCTACCTTGGCGTACCAACTCAGTTCAGGAAACTTGTCAATGAGGCATTACGATACAGAGATCGAAAAAACCGACCAAGTGTTTCCGATTTGGTCTGGTGCGTCAAAACAAATTCATATCTACATGAAAGAGACGGAGAGAGAAAGAAAGAGAGTAAGAAGTCGAAGAGAGAGAGAGAGAGAGAGAGAGAGAGAGAGAGAGAGAGAGAGAGAGAGAGAGAGAGAGAGAGAGAGAGAGAGAGAGAGAGAGAGAGTGTGTGAGTGGTTGAGAAGTTCGACAAGTGACCGTCAGGAAGATGAAGTACACATAAACTTCAAGTCACCTGCCCACACATTATTCTGGGTTTGGATTGTATTTTTTCCCTCTCTGAATCACTGGTCACGCTTCGATGGACACAGACCAAAATATTGTCTATCTCACCGTCATTTGACCTGATCTGTTGGTAAAAATCATACCAGGAAACAGTGGAGAAGGAGTTGTGAGTGTGAAAATAACTATTACCCACAATTGAAGCTCAGAACATTAATTCCGCACAGCATTTGGGATCCAGCTCTATTCAGCAACTTCTATTCTATTTTGATGAAAGGCGTTGGGACTAATGCAGGCCCTGTGAGTTCTAGCGATCACTTTTAGTATTATAGTTATTTTTATTGTTTCTTATAACAAATTGTATTTGAAATACATGCATATAGTTTGCCGATAATAGGAAAAGTTCACAGTTTAGGAATGACTTAAGAAATTAATTAAGTAATTAAAGGAGAGATCTCATGTCATGTTATTCTAAAACTAATTAGATTTAAATACAAAGAAATATAAAAAGTATACTATTAAGATAGGTAAACATAAAATATAGGAGCTTTTAAAGGAAACCAAAAAAGGTTTGGGGAAGGACAAAAAAAGATTGTTACAAGACTTGCCATTTTTTGAGACTCCTTAAACTATTTGGCTATCTCAAAGAAACCCAATTTTCACTTCGCACGATTTCGTCAATAAAGATGTCAGAAGCTCAATATCATTGATGTTAGGAAAACATTCTTCTATGCAAGTTGATCATACCATAGTTTTTTTTTTTAAACGGAAAGTATAAATTAAGCACACAACTTTTGTGCCTTCCCCAGCCACTTTTCATTTCTTTTCATATACTTTTCATATATTTTTCTTTCTCTCTCTCTCACTCTCTCTCTCTCTCTCTCTGTCTCTCTCTCCCCTCACTCTCTCTCTCTCTCTCTCTCTCTCTCTCTCTCTCTCTCTCTCTCTTCTCGATCTCTCAGTAATTTTTTAAAAAGTTTTTACTCTCTACTTCTTTCTCATTCATTCCCTCCCACCCTACTTGTCTCTTTCTCAATTTGCCTGTCAATCTGTCCGTCTCTCTCTCTCTCTCTCTCTCTCTCTGTCTCTGTCTCTCTCTCTGTCTCTCACTTGTGCTCTCTCAATGCTCTTTTTATTTAGGCCTGACCTATTTTCTAGTGGTCTGCACAAGGACTCAGAGCAGCGGTCTGCTTCACACCAATTACCAGTAGGACATGGCGGCCACTCAGCCGGATCATTAATCAATTCAGGGCACCGACCCCTGCGGTCAGAGGAGGACATCTTAAAATAAGCAACTAGGCTTCAGTTGCTAGGCGAGGGCGTAACCTTGGATTGACCAAAGGAGCTCCTCCTAAAACAGATCGTACTTCTCTTTTTCTTCTACTTCTTCTCTCTGTCTGTCTGTCTGTCTGTCAGTCTCTCTCTCTCTCTCTCTCTCTCTCTCTCTCTCTCTCTCTCTCTCTCTCTCTCTTTCTCTCTGTCTCTCTCTGTCTGTCTCTCTCTGACTGCCTCTCTCTCTCTCTCTCTCTCTCTCTCTCTCTCTCTCTCTCTCTCTCTCTCTCTCTCTCTCTCTCTTAATCTCTCTCTCTGTCAAAGACGGCAGTCAAATAACGAATCAGACTACATAGACGGAGCTAGACTTAAGAATCTAAAGATGCAAGTGACTGTAAAATAAAGAAATAAATATAGACTTATCAACCTCAAATCTAGATATAATTCGAGACCGACAAAGAAGGCGAAAGACGTGAAAATATAATAATAATAATAATAATAATAATAATAATAATAATAATAATAATAATAATAATAATAATAATAATAATAATAATAATAATAATAATAATAATAATAATAATTATTATTATTATTATTATTATTATTATTATTATTATTATTATTATTATTATTATTATTATTATGGAATGGACTGGCATCGAACCCGCACCTCGATAAGGTACTCAACGCCTTGCCGAGATAAGAATTAGCCAGAGCCAGATCCATTCATTTCTCTCTCTCTCTCTCTCTCTCTCTCTCTCTCTCTCTCTCTCTCTCTCTGTCTCTCTGTCTCTCTGTCTCTCTCTCTCTCTCTCTCTCTGTCTCTCTCTCTCTCTCTCTCTCTCTCTCTCTCTCTGTGTCTTTCTCACTCTCTATAGTTATATTTCTCTCGCTTGTGGCTTCAATTCAAGAAAACATTATTTTTGAATATCAATATTTTGAATGGCTGTACTCAAATACGAAATTAAATGAGTGTATAAAATTTTAAGACATTGGCTTGGGAACATACATTTTGATATTTGGATCTTCTGCTCCTTTTTTTTTTTTAACAATTTATACACAGTTGAATAACTTTACTCATTGCTTTCTCTACAATTTCTAAATTTGCTAGGTTTTCTACATATTAGACAAAAAAACTCTTCTTGTCTATTCAAGCAACCAGAAACTAAACAAACAGAATAAAAAAAAAAAACTCTGTTATTATTTTTGCGACAAAAAGAAATTCCATAGACATATAAATTATTCACCTAAATTGCATTGTATGTAAACCGTGAAGGCGATGGTTTACAATACAACTCATTGACACCGGAAATGTGTGCATTAAAAAAGCAGTGCATCACGTGATAGTCATTAATCAAACCAGTATTGTTGTGTAGATGCAGCAAATTTTAGGCACAGAAAAGCTTAGCCCTATACATTATTGCAGGGGCTGTGAGAAATCTAAATCTCAAAATAACACAGAAGTGTTGCATTTATAAATACATCGTCCTGTGTCATTATTATCATAAGCAGATCAAACCGGAGCCTGGGGTGGCCTGTCAGGTGTAACTTTTAATTTTAATGTCAAAAGCTCCTGACTAGTTACGCCTCCATTCTAATAAACATCAATGATGGATCTGGAAAACTAGGAAAACGTTTATTAGACGCTTAGTTTTCACTTCTGAAACCATTATTCAACCTTATTCTTATTCGGTCATACTTCGTCATTATTTTCGAATTGTTTAAACTTTCAGTTGCTTGTTGCTATTATCGTCATTTTCTTCGTCCATTTGGCAGAGATCCGTTGTAAAACTATCACCACTTCCTACTTTGTCCCATAATTTTGTGTTACTTTTAAATTTATAAAGTTGATATACACCAGATATGTACATGCTTTCAAAATTCATCTCTTTCTCAATCAGGGTGAATTCAGTTTCAATTTTAATTGAAAACCTCCTTAAATAATTGTTTCGACTCGAAGACATTTTCAATAGTGTAGGACTTTTTCTTCCACGGTATTCTCTACCTTTTCGCTGTAATATCAGGGTACCTCGGTACTAAACTATTCATAGCAACTCTCAACGCTCATTTCACATTTTCCAGAGAATAAAAGCTGGCTGCGAAACTGTACTGGAAAACGCAAATAAAAAGAAGCGGAGACCTCGGAAACTATTATGCTTGTCAACAATGTTACTATGATTGGACCCTTTCCCTATCCAAATTCTCTCTTCCCAACCGACTCGACATACTTAGCAGTTCAGCTTGCTCAAGGCATTATCCACTTGAGGAATATGGCGAAAGCATTCTAATCCTTTTTTTCTCACCAAAACAATAACTTGTGCACACTACTCGCACATACACACACATAGCAGACTTGGGAACAAAACAGGCTTAGGTTACACCCTCTTGGTTTAAAAGGTCTATTTCAACTTAAATGTGTCGTTTTGTTTCATGCTTTTGTACAGAGAAAAAAAAATGCTTGAATGCTGATAGGTATTATCTTTATGATAAGGATCAAATTTAGATTATGCCGCTCAAAGTCTTAAACAAGTAAAAATTCTTAAATTAATTGAAAAAAATGTTATCTAGGTTTCCATAACTTAACATTGAAATCTGTCTGTCTGTATATCTGTAAAGCTGACTCTACTTCGCTTTAATTTTTTATACTTTAATCTCTATTCTAAAGATATTGGATCACTTACTTTCTTATTCTCCCCAGTAAAAAAAAAGACACGGCGCCATTGAACAAGGTGAAATCTAATTATTATTCGTTTTCCCTGCTAGGCCCTGTTTATCCTTGATAATATTTTTCATTATTTGGGAAAAGTTTTATTAAAAAAAGATTCTCTGTACTTAATACTGGCAAAATAATTCGATCTAGATTCGAAATAAGGTGATACATATCTAGAAAATAATGTAGATCAGTACTCGATCTGGATTCACACGTTTTAGTATCTAGATTTAAAAATAGGATTGATTCGGATTAAGAATTTGAAGGTATGGTAATATAGAAAGCCTTTCTTTAAAAAAGACATAAATAAATAGATGACGCGTTCTAGCAAAAACTATAAACTACAAGCATAATTGCCGATTCAAATAAACCGGTGGAGAAGACAACTAGTTGAAGAAATGCAAACTTCAAAAAAATAAAACACTTATATCCTCCAGAGCCATACAACTATACTGAAGAAAAGCAAACTTCACAATAAGGAACAAGTGAGAAAGACTACTGCAATAAAGCAAGGAAATTTTACAGCAATAAAAGACATATCTCCTCCAGAGCCATACAACTATATTAAAGAAAAACTTTATAACACTAACGGATATAATAATATAATTTTATCTCATCCCGAGACACACATTGTAGTTTTAAAATAATTGTATAGAACCTTGAGACATTGGAATTCTTCTCATGTTGTCATGAAGACATGAAGGAGATATCTCAAGCAAAAAAGTAAATTAAATTTGGGTGCACTCTTCTAAGCAGCTATCTTTTCAGTTTATCTCCAACCGAGACCATACTGAGGTGCTGATGACCCATTACTGATACAAGGTAGTGCTAGACTTGATGTGTTGAAAAAGTTCTCTCCAGTACAGCACTAAGTAAAAACGTGCAACAGTTTCAGACAATATTAAAGAGAAAATAAAAATGAAGGCACCTGATATTTTTTTTTTAATTTATTGGGTTACCCTAGATTGCTAAAGCTTATATAGTCACAATTTGTAAAATTTATGCAAGAAAATCAAAGGTGGCAAGTAAATAAAATGGCTTTAGATTTAATATTTCTACGTTTCCTTGTTGACAGTTAGTTGATGTTAGATATAAAATAGTAAAGAAGTACGATACCCGTGCAAAAGTAGTAGAAGAGGTGTTAACATTCGAAAACGCCGCTTTGAAAGCAAAGTCGACGATGACCATTATTATTAAAATGCTGACCAATCAAATCACTACTTATTTCCTGCACAGAACGGCATGATTTCCATGACGCTTTGTCTTTACGCTGGAGTAGCTCAAATTTCATTTAATTTTTATATATTTTTTAAAGTTTTTCACTTTATCAAAGTAAAAAAAAAACAATTTATATATAACTAGTTGAAAGCCCGCGAATTCGCAGGACTGAAAGTTTAAATCAATACCCATGTATTAATAAATTTAACAGAAAATTATTGTACTCACCATTATAACATTAATGCTGATTTGAAGACATTATTGGTGTAGCTTGTCATAGTCAAAGAGTTCTCCGATGGCGGTGCCAATGCAAATTGTAAACCATAATAGCTTTTAACTCTTGACATAGCTACATACAATTGATCATGAGTGAAAACTGACTGTGGAGATAAATTCCAACTTTTGTCAAAGTTTGACCCTGTGACTTGTTTAAAGTCATGGCATAGGACGGTTTTATTGGAAACTATCCTAGTGCGTGTGAATGGGAGATGGCAGTCTTTTGTTGTTCTTAGTGCAATGCGTGGAATGAATACAATGAGTACCTGTCATTATTTTGGCTTGAATGACTCTTCTTCCTAGTGTTTTAATCAGAAGACGTGTGCCGTTGAGGAGTCCTTGAGATGGATTCAAATTTCGTAAGTGCATCACTGGTGTGTTGACTTTGAGTTTTAGTTGATGTGGAGGTAGGCCGGTTGGATTTTGATTATTGAGGAATTTAATGGGGTAGAGATTTTGATCTGCATCTCCACTTGTTATTGAGTCTGCACTGTTGTAGGTGTGTTCAATAGCAGATGTTAATTTTTTTATCATTTTATCATTGATGTAGTCTACATTTTCATGTGTTGTTATTAAAATTGCTCTTTGGGACAGATGTGGGCAACAATATTGATATTGTCATGGTTTGGGGCAGTTGGCGGTGTAAGTGTAGAAGCTGCCTGTCTGATGTAAGGTGGAGGCGGAAGCGGTGATGTAGATCTAATTCGTATGGGTCTATCTGCTTCTTGTGGTGGTGTAGCAGATCGAAAGCTGGGTCTACATGAGTGAAAACTGACTGTGGAAGATAAATTCCAACTATTGTCAAAGTTTGACGCTGTGACTTGTTTATGGTCATGGTTAAGGACGGTTTTATTGGAAACTGTCTCCTAGTGAGTGTGAATGGGAGATGATAGTCTTTTGTTGTTGTTAGTACAATGCGTGGAATGAATACAATGTGTTCAGCATGTGTACCTGTCATTATTTTGGCTTGAATGACTCTTCTTCCTAGTGTTTTAATAAGAAGGCGGTGTAAGTGTAGAAGCTGCCTTTCTGATGTAAGGTGGAGGCGGAAACGATAATGTAGATATAATCCGTATGGGTCTATCTGCTTCTTGTGGTGGTGTAGCAGATCTAAAGCTGGGTCTACGTTGTGGAGATCTAGAGCTACGTCTGTTTTCACTATCTGGATCAGATCTTGGTTGATCTATAGATCTAGATCTAGTTTGTCGTAGATCTAGATCTAGATTTCGATCAGTATGAATAGGTATGGATGGTTGATCAAGTGTTGTTTGTGGTGGTGTGGTTGGGGGATTTGATTTTGATTGAGTGTTTCTACGTATCTGGATCGTCTTAAACGACGTCTCTTTTTCTCACCTGCCATCGTAATATCGATCTATCTTCCACAGTTAATTATATCACTTAGACTGAGGTGGTCATATCGCTGGTTGGCCTAGGCTATGCGGGACAGGTAGATCTAGATCTAAATTAAAGAAAAAGTAATGTCAAAGGTCTAATTTTGATCTATTGACACAAAACATTGCATTTTAAAAAGTGGGGGTCATGTCCTTAATGTTTTGTTACTTTTAAGCGACTGTGTAAGTCTGTGGTGATGGACGGGCAACGATCAATGTGTAAGTCTGCGGTTGATGGGCAACGATCAAACTTTTTAGAATTACCGCTATCTAGTGAAGTTGATGGTGTACATTAAAGAACAAATAATATCAAAGGTCTAATTTTTATTTAATGACAACAAAACATTGCTTTTTAAAAAAATGGGGGTCACGTCCCTAATCTGATGTATAGTATTTCATAAAAAAAACTATTTTGTAATTTTCAAGTATCTGAATAAGTCTGTAAAGATAGGCAAAAATTCGAGGTGGGGAGCACACGATGAGACTAAATTTTTTTTTTATATAAGTAGGGATTAACATAATTTACAACTTTTTCAAAAACATCATCCGCTTTGAAGATTGTATACCAGTGAGAAAAGTGTTTTAAATGTTTTTTTTTTTTTTTTTTGGTTCATCATAATAATATGGCAAAAAATTTGATGAGTTGGTTACAAAGAAAATATTATGAACTTTCAAAAACATTTTACCCTAAATCCATAAATTACCTTTAATTCTTTTGTATCGCGTGGGACACTGATCTTGGCAGGTCAAAATTTAGTAAAATTTCATCACCGTACATTGAGTGGTTCAGGAGAAGACAGCGCAAGTAAAAATCAAAGTTGCATTTTATAATTATAAATATAGGTACACAGTGTTCTCATAAAATATCACGTTCATGAGGTTACAATTATGTTTTAAGTATCACTCCATAATTATATAGTGTATACTCTTTACTTGCTCTTAGTTTTCGATATTGTCAAATTGTCAATACACTTTAAAACTTCTAGTTTTGGAAATGCCTGTGAAACATTTATTTTTTAGCGCACCAATAATTTTTTAATTTCAAATGTTCAGCTCATTTCTAAAACTTTTTAGTCTATCTTCCTACATTTTCAGCCCGTCTCCCTAGTTTTATAGTCAATATATCCAGCTTTTTAGTCAATCTCTGAAGTTTCTCTTCCTTTTAAATTTCCAGTGATTTATTCTTGTGCTTTTTTTTGAAGATGTTGGCTCTACTCCCATGTTATTCAACCCAAAATTCATTATATTTCTAAATCTTTAGGCTCCTTCAGCCTTTTTAAGCTGTTCTGTTTTTTGACACTTCTCTCAATAAGAATTTAGGCTGTCCTTTTTTCAATACTCCCTCCACTCCCCTCACTAAATTTGCCACCCTCTTCATCTTCAACTTCCCAAGCCTTTCATCCTATTTACATATTTTTTAGGTTTTTCTCCTAGGCTTTTAGGCATGGCACAACTTAAAACTTTTCGGCTCTCGCTGCAAGCGTTTCAGCAAAATTTCTAAAGCCTTTCGGCTTTCATAGTTAGATCTATGTTCTCTCAGACAAGTCGACTCTTCTCATACTTTTTGGTCTTACTATGAAAAAACCTGAGCTCTCCGTTCCCTCCAAAGACACCAACACCCTCCCCCTCCCCCCCCCCGAAAAAAAAATAATATAAAGAAAAATTCCCCTTCCTCCCCCCTGCTCTCGCATCCTCAGTGCCTCGGTTTGTTTATTCAAAAAAATGAATGCTATTTTGTGTCCAGTCCCGCTCTTTATTTTACACAAATTATCATTATTTTTTTTTTTTTTGTCGTTTTGCCATTCCTCTTAGACAAGTCGACTCTTCTCTTCACATACTTTTTGTTCTTACTATGTAATAACTTCAGCTCTCCGTTCCCTCCCAAGACACCAACACCCCTTCCCCCTCCCTAAAAAAAAAAAAAATAAATAAATAAAAATAAAAATAAATAAATAAATAAAACATAAAAAAAAATTCCACTTCCTCCCCCCCCCCCCCCCCTCGCATCCTCATTGCCTCGGTTTGTTTATTCGACAAAATAATTGATATTTTGTGTCCAGTCCCGTTCTTTATTTTACACAAATTATCATTATTTTATTTTTTATTTTTTTTGTCGTTTTGCCATTCCTTTTTTATTTTTTTTTTTTTTCATTTCTACTTCTTTAATTCCTTCAAAGTAACAAACATCGGCTGTTTCAATCCTAGCCAATAATATTAACTTTTTCTCAATCTTCTGCTTTACTCATTTCATATTTGATTTTTGTGTTAAGTCCACCTCTATCTGTTTCCCACCTTGTCACAATTTTATTTAACTTTCCTTTAACTGTATAATGCGGTTTCTTTCCCCCTCCCTGTCAAGCTTTATCCCTCACACCCAACCACCCCTTCCTCCATTTTTTACATCTATTTACCTAACCCCCAACCCCTGACAATATTCTGTGTATTCTGTGTATACATCTCAACAGAGTTTCGGACAGGGCGATGTTTTCAGATATAAATGCCCTTAATTGCACTTGATTTTTACATTCTATTCTTTCATACTATTCAATAAGCATGAACTACAGAAGTCATTTTTTATGCCTTTAGGAAAATCAAAGTAAGAGGGCTTGGTCTGTTCAAGCTTTTGTCCTTCAAGAACTTGCCGTTCCAGCAGCACGCCAATTTATGAGAATGTTGCTTTATTCGTGTATTACATCATGCTCGATCAAAATTAAAAAGATGTGAAATAAGTATGAAATGGATCGATTAATATTATCCCCGTTTGTCTTTCTCCATCTTTCGCACGATTTACTGCGTCTTTCTACATAAATTAACCGTGAGGCGAGAAACGAAGAAGAAGAAGAAGAAGAAGAAGAAGAACAACAACAACAACAACAACAACAACAACAACAGCAACAGCAACAACAACAACAGCAGCAACAACAACAACAACACCAAAAAGAAGAAGAAACATAAAAAGAGGAAGAAGAAAAAGAAGATGAATACTGTGTGAATGTTTGTGTTTAGAGGAATGAGGTAGCAAATTTTGGTTGATTGATGCATATGAACATGCATTTGACATACCATGTCTGTCTGTCTGCCTCCCCCCCCCCACCCTCTCTCTCTCTCTCTCTCTCTCTCTCTCTCTCTCTCTCTCTCTCTCTCTCTCTCTCTCTCTCTCTCTCTCTCTCTCTCTCTCTCTCTCTCGCTCTCTCTCCCTCCCTCCCTCCCTCCCTCTCTCTCTCTCTATCTATCTATCTATCTCTCTCTCTCTCTCTCTCTCTCTCTCTCTCTCTCTCTCTCTCTCTCTCTCTCAATCTCTGTGTATGCCACTGCCTCACCTTCGACTCACCTTTCCGATTGCCTATAGGACATAAAAATAAAAAAAAAAAACATAATGACAATTTTCTGGCAAAACATATATACTAATAATGAGATCTCAAGCATTGTTCTAGTGTAGTCTTTGAGGTCAAAGCGCTTAACTATTATAAGCAAATTATGAATGCGAGAGTAAAAATGGTACATATGTGTGTTTCCATACCACACGAGAAGGTGTGTGTGAGGGGGGAAAGGGGGAGGGGGGGGGGGGGTAAATGACAATTAATTGAATACAAGGCGACAGACTTTGCAGTGAAGGACATCTAGGTTTATCGAATTGATCCACTTTGCCATGTCATAATTATGTCTTTCATTGTATCTTTCGTGATTCTCTATCTTTCAGAAATTATCCTCTAACTTTTATCTCGAGAAACTGAATATTTAAATTTAAGAAGGTGAGGGATTTTTCGCAGCCCTGAGATATCCAGCATGCTCGTTGAAAAAATCCACTTACGACCTGGCCGAATCGGCAAAATCTGTTCTTCACCTTTTCTGGCAACGCTTCCAAATATGATGAATGTCCCTCTTTAATGCTCGCTAAAAAAGGGAAGATTAGAAAGCTTGTGTTTATAACGGAACATTGCGTGAAAAAGTTTCTTACACTCAATAATGATATCCGTGTCAAAACCGATTATATTCCATTTAATTAAGTCGATCTATTTGTTGCCTTTTATTTCTCAATTTTTTACTGTCTTTTCTTACGTCAACGCTGAACTATTCTCCGCTGGTTTTCCATTTACTGGAGATGATTGTGTGTGTGTGTGTGTCTATGTGTGTCCCTTTCACTGTCTGCAACTCTCTCTTCCTCTACCTTTTTCTTCTTTCGATCAGTGTTTCGTTGCTTGAACCCTGATTGTCATAACCCAATCTCCCTATCTCTTTCTCTAGTTATCCATCTGCAGCTATTGTCTTTATATGTATGTACATCTTGACTTACATTTTAGCCTTTTTTCAGCTGTTGGCTTCTAAATTTCTGCTAATGCATAATTATAGTTGCTTTTGTTTTTTCCCTATTGCCAATTTTCTCCAACTGGCAAATCGATTTTTTATCAGCTGGTGTTATTGATTTTCCTAGACCGCGGTTTTCTAGGTCAAGAAAATGCAGCCTGTGGGAACAATATTCAGATAAAAATCCATGATCCCATGAGTAAAATTTTGTAAAATGGAAAACTATCACCTCGAAAGCGAATGAAGGCCGAGAAGGTTAAAGCATTCATTGTAAAATACAAAGGTTTTACGGCGAATTGCAATTTCTTAACACATTTTGTGGTCTCGTGCTTATTGGGAGAACGCGAAGGAAAACTGTCCATCATGACGGAACTATGCCACCTCGTTATTTGGTTTGTATTTCTCCTTAAGTGTTAACTTACCAAAGCATTGTCTACTGAGTCTAGAGCATGAGTTAACATTTTAGCGTCGCCAGCATATTTGACAATGCAATGAGGAACTTAAATCGTTCAAAAGCACTGAATTCAATGTTCGGAGATGCCTAAATTATAGACGGAAAAAAATACACAAAACGCTTTTAATGAGAAAAAAAATTTATTCACAACAATTTCATAATAATATTTCTGATAGTTGGACAGAGCTAATGACTCCTAACTAGGTGGCAGAATTCTTTGTGAAATACCATGTCCTACTTAAATGTAGAAAACACCTGTGCCATTTCTATTGCATAGTTTATCAGACGGTGCAATAAGCGTCATGAATAGACTCGACTGACAACCGCAGGAAGAAGAAACAACGATCAAAATTTTTTATCCATGCACACTTTTTTTTTATTCATTTCCAATTGCGGGTTCATTAATTTGTCCATTGTGGTCTTGAAGTTAGATATAAAACTTAAAAAAAAATGTTCAATATACAGTCGAAGTACGAAAAAAAAAAAATGAAATGGAAGAGATAAATTTATTGTGTAAAGAAAATTCTAATAAATCCTTCTTATCAAAGTAAAATAAACATGCGGATAAAAAGACACAGAATAAAAGGACAGAATAATTATGTGTAAGTGTGTGTTGGGTGTAGTGGGAGAGTTTCTTTGAGCTGCAGTTTGACGTTGCCTTAAAGTATCAGTTTTCATGCAATCAATAACCGCACTTTCGAGCAGAGCCCGTCCAGTCAAATCTTTAGAAAGATATCCTAGCCACCTAGCGTGTCTTGCAATGTGCAGTCAAGACAATAACGATCTAGTAGTATAACGGTAAATATTTGCGCTCGGAAAGTCGAGGAAAAAAGAACGCACGATATGCCTCGTTTAGCTCCAGGCTGTCGCGTGGCTGGATACGGTCCTGTGCGTCCACTGATAACTCTTGACTTGTGGTCCTGGAGGCGCAAGGACCATGGCCGAGAAGTCAGCCTGTCCGAGATAGAACGAGGTCAGGAGGTAGTGGACAAAGATAGGGCAGCACTAGCACTTGCAGCGGAGAAGAGCTACAGACTTCGACTAAGATCAAGTGAGATGAGGCTTGGTCATTCGTAAAAGGCCTCGGGCGCCACAGCTGTACGTCTCGGCTCAAAGGAAATGAGAGCAAAATAAGCGAGTTCATTTAGTACAAACAAGGGAACTGTTTGAACTAGGTCACTGTCACACACTCGAGGTTCCTATGCTAAGTCGCTGGACCATGTAGGATGTGGTAAAGGAGCTGTTTTATTTTAGAGCAATCTCGTCAAATTAGAAAAGACCCTTATAAGTCTATTCATCAATAAATAATAATGTTAGTAGTAGTAAACTAAGTATTTTACGGGATAATGATTGTGTCCTTATATTCCATATCTATGATTTGCATCGCTCTTCGGTTGACGGAAATCGATGTTGTTGATCTTTCGACTGATTAATCACTTTCTTATACTCGAGATTTCATTTCCAAGTAGCGGTTCAGTCCAAGTCTTTAATACTTCAACAAGATTTGCATATAATTATGTTGCATACATGAATAACTAGAACAGGAAGAAATCACATATCACTTGTGAAATAACGACAACTTCTAGGCGAAGCATCATAAGATCAGGTGCCTGTATGTGGCCTGTAAGATGATTCATGTTTTACTTTATGAAGTGTTCACAAAGGTTATGAACCCTTGCCTTCGGGACAGGTAAGTCGATCATTGATTTCAATATTTTAACTTTGAAGAAAAAATGAATAGAACAAAGTGTTTTCATTTTCCACTTTGTCTTCTTATATTTTAGATATATGATTGATTGATGGATTGTGTATGTAGTCCCGCCAGGCAGACCGGGAATCTGAGATGAGATTTATAACTCCCTACTCACCATGAGTTTTTGGTCTAATAATAATCATACAAGGCGAGCCTTCTGCCCACGCGTTTCAATGATTTTAAAGAAAGTACATGTATATAATACGCGTCAAGAGCCAAACTAAATTCGTTTCACGGTTAATAAATGACATATTTTTTATGGTTTTTATGTTGTTTTTCTTCAAAGTAAAACACGAAGGTTCACTTGATCAATATGGATCTTTTGCGACAAATAAAAAGAAAAAAAAATTACTTCAGAATTTGATACTGCCATGAATAAGGTCAATTCTTTATTTTATTTTATAATGGGGACAATCCATCTAACAATGCATTGGTACTCAAATACTGTGCAATGTCAACACATTTCAAGGCCAATACAGCACCTCGACCCTCAGAGGCGCACAAACATCAGCTTGCAGCATGCTCAGCACTGTAAATCCGCTATGATAAACCGCCTGATCACTGCAGACAGAGTCAAGGCAGGTACCAGTTACCACACAAATATTATTTATTAAGACGGTGCGGGCACAAATGTGTTTAAGGTCTATTCGATTAAATCTGGCAAAATCTCACCGATGTTATTAAAAGAAGTTAAAAAAACAACATTCGATACTTCTGACCACACGCGAATTCAGGGAGAGATGGAAAAAGAAGGAAAAAGGGGGTGGGGGGAGGAGGAGATGTGGAGGAGGCAAAAAAAAAAGGGGGGGGGGGAGGAGGAGATGTTGAGGAGGAAAAAAAAGGGAGGGGGTGTAATATCAACACTATTCTTTAAGAAACTTGGGAAGCAGTAAAGGATAGTGATGTAAAAAAAAAACAACAAAAAGCAAAAAAACTTACTGAAAAGAAATGAAAAGGAAGCTAGAAAAGTATTGTGACAATCTTGGCATGGGGGCAATTAAAACTGAATGAGACCCAAGAGAGACCAAACAAGAGTTAAGATATTTATATGGAAAAAAAGAAGCTCTTTTAAATCTTAAAGTGTCTCCATCGTTTGACAAAGGCAACACATTATGCGCAAGCGCTTTTTACAAACTTAAAAAGGTACAATGTTTAAAAATAGATAGACGAAAATAGTTATAACAAGATAAATTACGAAATACGAAAGCTGAACGTCAAAAAGAGAACTAGCGGGAATAAAATTTGACTTTTTTTTGTTTTGTTTTGTAGGAGAGAGGCAGAGGACGAGAGAGAAGAGAGAGAGAGAGAGAGAGAGAGAGAGAGAGAGAGAGAGAGAGAGAGAGAGAGAGAGAGAGGGACAGAGACAGAGAGTGAGAGAGAGGGAGAGAGAGTGAGAAAGAGACACAGAGAGAGAGAGAGAGAGAGAGAGAGAGAGAGAGAGAGAGAGAGAGAGAGAGAGAGAGAGAGAGAAATCTATAACTTTCATCTTCCAATCCAAATTTTAGCATGGACATTTGTTCAACAATGATGAAAATAAAAGGAATTTACATAAGGTTCATGAACAGTTGAGATTTAGATAATATGAGATCAATGATTTATGAGTACCATAACCCTAGCAGGAGCCCAGTCAAACTGTTGATCCGCCTTTTAAGATACTAGAGTATTGAAGAAAAGCCTTGGGAATAGAGAAGAATTTACAGACATTAGAATGAAGCATGAACTACCTTTTTCAAAGAATGCTTTAAGTTCGGATGGGAGAATGTGTCTTTTCCTTAGTCGCCTCCCCCGCTTTGAAAACAACCCATTACTTTTATGGAACAATATACATGAGAGAAAGTGTTATTGTTGTTTTTATTCTTAGGCCTTTTGTAGTAGATCTATTTTCTCACCATTCCTGCCTGTGCCTGTTGTGTAACTTCTATTCGTATATTGACTCCTTCAAGTTGTTTTCCTTTCTTTTTCTTCTCCTCTTCTTCCTGTGTTCCTTCATTCTATTTCTCCTTCATCTTCAACTTTCTTTTCTTGCTCCTCCATAAATTCTCTACCTCCTATTTTCTGCTACCTTTTTTATTTCTATATATTTATCTATTTATTTATCTGTCTGTCTGTCTGCCTGTCTGTCTGTTTGTGTGTGTGTGTGTCTCTCTCTATCTATCTATCTATCTATCTATATATCTCTGTGACGAGTGCCACTGGGCCCGAAACTTCGAAGTCGTAGACTACAGTACTAGGTACGACAATTTTCAAAATATATCTATCTCTCTATCTATTTATCTATTTTGACATCTTTATCCATACTAGACCTGTCAATGGTTTAAGTTAGGGTGTGACAATTTACAACTAACAGAATGTAACAAAATGTCAAAATCACATCTATAGCTACTCTGGAAGCAAGCCTCCTGTTTCTATTCTATTTATTGGCGTAAGAGAGATAGACAGTCTAGAAAAGCAAATGACAAATCTAGATACGAGAGA
This sequence comes from Elysia crispata, assembly GCA_033675545.1. Classification (NCBI taxonomy): domain Eukaryota; kingdom Metazoa; phylum Mollusca; class Gastropoda; family Plakobranchidae; genus Elysia; species Elysia crispata. The sequence goes on from JAWDGP010006892.1 coordinate 148,367, forward strand.
GAGAGAGAGAGAGAGAGAGAGAGAGAGAGAGAGAGAGAGAGAGAGAGAGAGAGAGAGAGAGAGAGAGAGAGATGTATAATAAACGAGTTAAGAAATGAAGAGGGAAAGAAAGAGATAGGGGAAAGGGATACAAACAAGGAGGAAAATGGAGAGGAAATGGCCTGGGACTATCCGAAATTGTTAGCATGAGAATTTTCAAGCGGTGGAGCTGAGGAGCTGTGCGTGTTCACAATCAACAGAAAGATTTCTGTTCCAAAGGGTTTAAAGGATGGTAAGAATTATTGGAAACAAGAGGGTTCTTTCGGCACTTCTGGTCAACAGCGCAACAGAAAGATTTACATGAAGCATTGCTTTAGGAAACGTCTCGACTTTAGTCTGTTTAAAAATTATAAAGAGGTAGAATGCAATGCTGAATAATAAGGCGATAATATTGGGAAGATACTTAGAGAGATTTTATGAACTGTTTCATATGATAGGTGAATACGAAGGTAACATGACTGTAGATTCTTCAATCATAAAGGACATCAAAATACGTACAAAAAATAGGGTTATGATAGGGTTGGCTGATGTTACACTACACTAAAAGTTTAATTTTTGGAGGCAGTGCGAAATGCTACACATTTTCTTGCACACCTGAAAGTTAAAAAAAAGTAGTTAGATGAAAGTATCAACCGTCCGTTCCAATACTGGTAAGGGTTGAAGACAGCGAAAGACGGTTTCTTATGGTTATCACTAACCCCGGTCATTGACGTTAGAGAGAGCAAGGAAAGGAAGAAAGATGTGTGTGTGTGTGTGAGGGGTTTGGGGGGGAGGGGTGGGAGAGAGACAGACATAGAAAGAGATGGAATAATTGGAGCAGAGGCATGGGCAAAGGTAGAACTAGGGAGATCAATATTCTTATGGTTCACAGGTGCAAAAAATATTTCTTTCAATTCTATTTTAATTTATTTGTTCAAAGTAGCGATTCTGGCATCATTCATTTTTAGAGGAAATACCACCTACAAGAAAACTGCATACGTACAAAAGGAATATTGTCATCTATTGGTTCAATCATGTTTAACCTCAGGTTTAAGGCTTTATGAAGGAGAATTTTATGAAAAATCATTCAAATATTGAAATGGACTTGTGCTTTCAGTGTGCTTCAAACTCGTATGTTTTTTATTTAATATTCTCTGTCTCTGTCTCTGTCTCTCTGTCTCTGTCTCTGTCTCTGTCTCTTTCTCTCTCTCTCTCTCTCTCTCTCTCTCTCTCTCTCTCTCTCTCTCTCTCTCTCTCTCTCTCTCTCTCTCTCTCTCTCTCTTTCTCTCTCTCCCTTCCTGCCTCCCCTCCTCTTAATCTACCTATCTCAAGCTCTACCTCTTTCTCTTCTCTTCCTGCTTTTTTTATCCTCAATTCTTTTATCCCCTCCGTTTTAACCCTCGGAGACTCACTCCCCTAAAACATAGATCTACACTGGCTATTATAATTTCGTCCACCAGTCGCACCGAGCCTAGAGTCATCAAAAAACTATCAGCCGCCCCAGGGGATTCACATTAAAATGGAGTTGGCTAGGTTTATTCAGCTACGACCACAACAGCCCAGTAGGTAGGCAACCGGGAAGGTACAAACTAAACCCGAAAATATTACGCCCCGTATGCCTTTAGAAATCGCAGTTCATTCAGCGTAAAAAAAAGTTAGAGTAGGGTCTTGGAACTAAGTTTAGTTACGAAATAAGCTGAAGAGCCGAACTTTTTAGTTATTGTTACATTATTAGACAAATAGTGCTTTATTGTTAAGAATATTACATTAACCCTCAATCCAGCCTTTATTATTTTTTTTTATTATTATTCGTATTTCGAATACCTCAAACAGAATAACAGTCATTGTAAATGGTTACTTCTTGCTGTCCCAATCCTAATGTGACTTTATCTCTGCTCTAGCTTCCACAGCAGGCATTAATTTTTATGTATATTCCTTAAAAGTATTTCTTAGTTAAATTAATCATAACTTCAACAAAATTTGAATTTGTTCACAAAATCACGGATATGATCCTTGCATCAACAATAAACAGCTTACAGCAATGTTATTATCTCAACAACGTCATCAAAATCTACAACATCAACAAGCGATAAGCCTTAGTACATCAGCAGCTGCTGCAAAAACAGCAACGGCGACATCAACAATGATAGTCCTAGTAGCACGACACCAGCAGTAACAGGCCTGTATTTCAGGCGAGTTTGGCCTAGGATTGTACCAAACGTCTTTCATAATCTTACTATTGTCATGTTGAAAAAATAAAGATTTATACTGCTCGCCCGCCAGTGACAATGAGTGTCTTCCATTTTTTATTCAAGTGGAAACGTGGTGTATTGAACTGGCAAGTTTCAGTCAGGACAGGTCTGTATAATTATGAAGCGTGATCTGGGTGAAGTGGCGGTGGAAAATACTTACAATATCACATTTCAAATGTATTTCAATCCATGTGACACATGATAGCTGTTTATGTTTTACACTTCACCGAATAAATTAAATATTGAGAGAGTAGTTTTTCTTTTATTTATATATTTTAATGCTAGCTTGTTTGTTTTCCCCGGTAGAGAGAGAAAGAGAGAGAGAGAGAGAGAGAGAGAGAGAGAGAGAGAGAGAGAGAGAATAATTTATGTATTGTCGTTATGAATGGGAAAGATAGGAAAATGACGATAGAGAGAACACGGTTGAGTTCTGGAAGCAGTTGGTGATAGAGGGGAAAAAAGAGGAAGAAAAGAAGAAAGAACGAGAGAAAGAGAGAGAGAGAGAGAGAGAGAGAGAGAGAGAGAAAGAGAGAGAGATAGATAGAGAGAGAGAGAGAGTAGGAACAGAGAGAAAAATACTAGAGATGAAGTAAATAGAGATACTTTCCACGGGCGTTTCAGAAAAGGTGATCATGCGTGGAAAATTTTTAATCGAAAATTGAAATTTAGATTTAAAAAATTTAATTTCTTCTTTCAAAGCAATAACTCTTCAGTAAAAATATCTTCTCTGAAAAATTATCCTAAATGTGGTGGAGGTGGTGAAACAGAAATCAAAGGAGATGTGAGGTAACAGCCACTGTTTCTGTGAGTGGCTTTTGGTTCCCTATTCTACCTTCAACTCTTTCAGTTGCTTTTTTGTTCTTTTTTCCCCCTATCGTTTGAAATTGAAAAGCATTGTAAAGTTTGATACATTGATGAATCATGCAACATTTGGTAGTAATAAATGGAACGTTAAAAATATGAAGATGAGCTGGTTTTTGTTGGGAGGGGGGGAAGTAGACTGTAAAAGAATTCAAAGCATATTTTAGATCTCTGAGATGTCTTTGCCTGAACAAATCCTCATAGTATTATACCTAAGTGGGAATTGAAAAATTTATGTGTAAATTCAGCCGGTCACATGGATTTAATGTTGAACTGTTCTCGGTAGAACAACGATACGAACACCGAACTTCCAGGTCCGTAGGACTGTGAAGGTATTAAGTTCATACCAGATCACAATGCTTTGTAAATATTCAAAGTAAATTCGTGCATTTTTTTTTCTCAGCCCTAAACCCTTGCAAGCTAAGCGATTGATTCTCAAAGTACCTACCTTCTGATGCATGACGAATTTAATAGCAATAGTCCCTTGCTTTCGTTATACAAGTTAATCTCAATGGCACCAAATTAAATGGAATTTAGATTTCACTAAATTTCCGAAACGATGAGGTGTTTTGGTATCATTAGTGGCAACTGAGATTATGCAAATTACCCTTAACATCTTCTTTTATTATTATTATTATTTGGTTATAATTTTTTGGAACATGACTACCGCCGATTCATGTCAGTCCCACAGTCAACAAATTTGTAACACCCCCACTTGTGCCCGTGGCCAAATGAAAAGAAAAATTTAAATTAAAAAAAAAAAAAAAAAAAAAAAAAAAAAAAAAAAAAAAAACACGCATATGGCATAGAGGGAGAATATTCCACTTATTTTTGAACGAATATTTTTGCGTATAAATAGCGATTGACATATACGTTAATATAATTATACAAATAATTAACAGCGATCATTTTTTTTATAGAATGCAACCATGCCTGGTGAATATTGAACGAGTAATATCTAACCATCCACTTACTGTGTCCATCCTAAACCATACATCTTACACCCCTCCCTCTCTCTCTCTCTCTCTCTCTCTCTCTCTCTCTCTCTCTCTCTCTCTCTCTCTCCCTCTCTATCTATCTATCTCTCTCTCTCAGATATATGTCTTATTATATATCTTTTCCCTTTAGATGTCAGACAAGCCCTGAACCTAGTTTTAGGTGAGCAATCCGTCCCAGGTAAGCGAAGCGAGCTCACACATGTCACAATGTCAAAGCGCATACCGTATACGATACAAAGGCATCCAGAAAATACAACGCCGGCGTGTACAGCGGAGTAATAGGATGTAGGCGGAGGCTATTGTGATCATGTGGGAAAGTAGGAAAAGAGATAGTCTATGAGAGTAACTTTAGTTTGGTGTCTCCAGCATGCATTAATTATTGCTGCTTGTGCGCCGTATCTTATTAACAAAGACTTCCCGGTTTTCATGTTAAAAGAAGACAAATTAAAACGTTTAAAGAGCCATTGTGCACAAGTTAGCACAACCTGGGACATCGCTTTTGTGAAAGTCGAATGGCGGGCTGGGATGAAACGAGAGCCTAAAACAAGCTGTTATCTCGACGCACGATTTTCATGAGCCTGAAAACGAGCGAGGTGCACCTTTGTTCACAATTATTTTACTTGAGGGGTTCTTGCGCAACACGATCGCTGTAGATGAAGAAGACTTCGGAGCCCCCTCCCCAACCCCCGTCTACTCATAATCTGTTCTGTTCCGCTTTCTCATCTTCCTCTTTCTCATCTTCTAAACTGCTTGATAAAAAAGATTGACTGTTCTAACAGAAAGCTTACGTGTGAGAAATAATATTACTCGGTAATATTTTTTTTGTCCCGTAAGACTATCACTAAAGGGTCTACGAGGATAACGCAGTTGTAAGAAATCCAAATTTAACGAATGTTGTTAAAGCTCCCTCTTTTTCTTTCTTAAGTAAAGTTGGAAATGAGTAAAATTTCTTTGTCTTTTTTTTATCCACTCAACAGATGTATCTCAACTTCATCGATTCGAAATGATGATGATGACGATAACATAATAATAATAATAATGATAATAATAATAATAATAATAATAATAATAATAATAATAATAATAATAATAATAATAATAATAATAATAATAATAATAATAATAATAATAATAATAATACTAATAATACTAATAATAATAATAATAATAATAATAATAATAATAATAATACAAAAAATATATCCGTCCCTTTTTTTTCCTTGTATTATTCGGTTGATTATAATAAACCCGCTTTTTTTCGTTTGAACTTAGGAACATGGCTTTTGCTATCTGCTACCGTATCTTTAAAAATTTGATGAGATAACCACAATTAAAAAAATAATTTTCAATCTTTGTTCAATTATACATGCAGATGGGGACCTTTTTCTTCAGCCCGGACCTCGCCCATCTCATGTTTTGCATCCTCTCTCGCTCATAGACAGAATGCTAGTTATGAAACCGAATTCCCACGAATAAGTTATCTGTAGATCTTATGACGTTCTGTTCTCCTCTTTTACATTTTTTTAATCTTTCTATTTATCTTCATGTTTTGTGCGCTCTTAACCGTGTCTACATCGGTTTCGAAAATATGGCTGCTGAATGTTCTTTCCTTTTCGAATACGATGTTTGGCTCCGTTCGTAATTTGAAGGCGCCTTTTATTTTAGTCTTTTCATTTTATCGTGTTGCACGTCTTCCCCTGTCGCCAAACACTTCATTAAGTTCCGTGTTAACTCATCCGTGAACCTTTTTTTTCATTATCCAACCATCAAGGGATGAATGCATCACACAGGCAACGTGACTTTAAAAGATGGTGCAAAACGCTTTGCTTTTTTAGATGATAAGAGCTACAGCTTCTTTTTTTATCTTTCCTTTAGCAGGAGTATTTCTCTATCATTGTGCATTGCAAGAAAAGATTAAGTCCAAACTTGATCCAGCCGCTTTTCTGAAAATCTTGGTGAAAATTAAGGGACGTTAAACTTCCACCCGCTTTTAAAGGGTCGAGATCCAAGATAAAGTGTCGACGGTTGGTAAGTGCTGCAAAGAGAAACAGAGAGAGAGAGAGAGAGAGAGAGAGAGAGAGAGAGAGAGAGAGAGAGAGAGAGAGACAGACAGACAGAGAGACAGAGACAGAGAGAGAGAGACAGAGACAGAGAGAGAGAGAGAGAGAGAGAGAGAGAGAGAGAGAGAGAGAGAGAGAGAGAGAGAGAGAGAGATAGCGAGAGAGACAGACAGGCAGAGACAGAGTAAATATTGGTTGAGGTAGGAGTTATTAAAAAACTTTTGTCTGAAACACACAGCAGGTGTTCACATACCTTTGAATTTATGCCTGATGGAAAGGGCAAGAAAATTTAATATTTCCAAAAATTATCGTATAACTATATATATTCAAAGAATGTAATTACTAGTCAAAAATTGTCCTGTTGTGAAATTAACACAGCTGTGGTATGTTAGCGATATATCTTTCACATGATATATATATATATATATATATATATATATCTTTTTTCTTTTGTTTTTTTTTTCCTCTCCCTTCTTTAAATGATTTATTACACAATTCATAAAAACTAACACGATATAAAACATTTTCGTCATTTTCGGACTTCAAAAAACATTGTGCTTTTACGATATCTCTCCAAGAGTGCAAGAGAATGGTTAAGATAAGGTCGACATATATTAGAAGATTGATTTCAAGAAGTTTGGATCAGGCATTCATGCTACACCTGGGATGGATGTAGAGCCTCTTCATGATTGTTGTCCTTAATCACTCTTACACAATGCCATTTTAGGATATCAAACAAGTGTTTTATGTTGTAGAGGTAGTGCATACATTGGTCATATTGGCATTGTCGTTGTATTCTCTGTCAATGTGGAACAGACGAATGCAATCATGTGATGTTAATTTATTTTTATTCCGAATAAACATGGAAGTGGTCCTCTTAGTGCAGTTAATTCTTTCACCCTGCATTCTTAGGTTTCAAAAACTAAAAAAGTTGTACTGTCCTACCTACATTTTTTTGTGAATAAGACTTCAGCTTGTAAGTAAGAACTTCAGCCTGTTTTTCCTCGCCTGACTAATAAGTCTAATTATGTAATAATTCTGGCTATTGGAGGCTGTATTTCTCTGGAAGTGCATACGAATGATCGACTTTAAAAAGAAAGCCGGAGTTCTTGAAAAAGACATCAGTAATAGTATATCCTCCTTCTTCTATTAATTTGCCTGAGATGCTGGTAAATTACTCAATCGTTCACATAATTTCTCTCTCTCTCTCTCTCTCTCTCTCTCTCTCTCTCTCTCTCTCTCTCTCTCTCTCTCTCTCTCTCTCTCTCTCTCTCTCTATCTATCTATCTATCTATCTCCCTCTCTTTTGACCATTGACAGACTTTTCAAAATTTCGGGTTTTTTTTAAGCTTTGTAATTGCACATTCAAAACAGTATTTTGTCTTTCTTGTGACAATGAAAATTTTTATATTTTCGGTGCAACACGGTTAAATCTTACATTCTGGTAATGATATTGTGACTCTGTTTTCTGAACCAACCAGTTGTTTCACCAACACGTATGTTTTCTCGCTGTTGGCCTGCCTGAGATTGTCATGTATTTCTTGTATTCAATTCTTTTTAGCTTTCACAATGCTGTTCTTCATTCCGCGCCTAAACTCTGATGTCATATCATAACTGAAACCTTTGGTTTTAGCGGACAGACTTTCGAGGCATTGTAATACTGTGGAGAGTGGAGCAGTCTATTTCTCATGCAGAATATATACTATATTCTGTCCGCTATGCAAATAAAGAATGAGGATTAGCGCAGAGAAGACTTAACTCATGACTTAATACGTAAAATAAATTAACTGAGACATTACAATGTCATTTTCCATTAACAACGCTAAAAAATGATTCTAAACAATAAATCATTTATCGTTCCTTAACAACAATATGGTCCCAACGGTTAAAAAAGGAGTAATCACGGGATAACCGTCCTCTTGCTGAGCTGTGTGTGCTGTGGTGTAACATTTACGGCGGATCAAATGGAGAAAAGCTAGCGTCCATTGTGCTCAGGTTGTTGAGAACCAGCAGTGACATCATACTTTTTCCCTATTGGTGTTCGAAAACCAGAGATTGTTATTAATTCAGAGTTAACAATAAAATAATGTCCAGGTTTCCTAACAGTGAATGCATGATCAAAACTCAAAATCATGAAAACAGGGAACTTGGTTCGAAAAGATCCCAGCAAAATGAGTGCCGGGCATACAAAGAGATGAGGAGAGAAACTAATTCTATGGATACGAGTAAGTACGAGGAAGCTGGCTGAAAACTAAAATGGTAGGTTTGAAGTGCTTGCTAGTGATCACCCAAAGATCATCTCGAAAGAGGGATAACAAGTTAATGAAATGGATTTTTCTGGGAATCTATTCGAAACGCTTGGGCCGTTTCACTTTAATAAACAGAAGCCCTGTATCTCATTCCAAGTAGAGAAGACTGGCTTGACCTTATTTCTGATCCAGGAGATAGTACTTTCAGTCATTTGCAGTTTATGGTATTGTAATTCGTGTTCTTCGTTTATCTTCATTATTCAAAATGGTATGCAGAGCTGCAGCAGTTCGGTATTACAACCGCTTATTATAATAGTGGCATATGATTATCATAACTATAATATAATGAAGTTAATAACTAATCTACATTGTTAAAATATACTTAAAAGTTTCTAAAGATTTGTAGAATTTAGAATGATATCGATTTCTGTGTGCATCTGCGCATTTATTAACATGACATTATTTTATTGTTGGATTCCATCGATATGTTAAGTCCAATACATTATCAAGCTGTATTGCTATACTTTTAGTGAAATCAATTTCGTTAATTTTATCTCCTGCCCTCCCCTCCGCCTGCCTTCTCTCTCTCTCTCTCTCTCTCTCTCTCTCTCTCTCTCTCTCTCTCTCTCTCTCTCTCTCTCTCTCTCTCTCTCTCTCTCTCTCTGTCTTTCCTTCTCCCTTTATCTCTCATTATCTGCATGCGTGGCCATGTGTATATTAATTCCCGCCTTTCTCTCTATTTTATTAACTCTCTCCGCCTCTCATTCTCCTGACTCTCACTCTAGGACTTTTTCTCAAGCATGCACTTTTTATTTATATTGATGGTCCTTTATTGTACATTTTACATTTTTTAAAATCATTAATATTTGCCAAAATTACTAAGACAATAAACGCTTATTACGGAGATTTAAAACAACACCGTTTCAGAGTAGAATGGAATATATATTCTTTGAGCATTTCTTTTTTAGGTAGTGATAATTAGTTTACCATGTCTGCCTTATGTTTAATAATCTAAGAGGCGGCCTTTACATCTTTACATCTTTACAAGGCTGTGTCCCTCCACTGCAGGAAGTAGCCCTCCGCGTCAGCCTTCCATCCATCTCTGTCTTTGGCGTCTCTGCTCCATGTGGCGCCCTTGATCTTGACAATATCGTCTCGCCACCGCCTCACTTGTCTTCCTCGTGATCTTTTCCCGTGTCTAGGTTGCCACTCGGTGACTCTGAGTGTCCATCTGTTGTCTTGATACCTTGCCGCATGACCAGCCCACTTCCATTTCTGCTTGGTTATAAAGTCAACTATATCTTTTACTTGTGTTCTTCTTCTGATTTCTTTGCACGGTACTTTATCTTTGAGTTTTATTCTTAGCATCTTCCTTTCCATTGCCCTTTGTGCTACTCTCAGTTTTTGTGTCAGAGCTTTTGTTAGTGACCATGTTTCGCATCCGTAAGTCATTGTAGGGAGGATACATTGGTTGTAGACTTGTCTTTTGAGGGAGAGTGGCATCTTTTCGTCTTGAAAAATCTCTTTGTTTCTTCCGAAGCAACTCCACCCAGCTCTTATCCTGCAAGTTACTTCTTCTTTTGTTGTTTCTTTGAGATGGGTAGTTTGGCCTAGATATTTATAACTGTTGACTTTCTCGATTTCTTCATTTTCTATGTATATATTTTCGTTGCTTTCAAAGTTGGTCATGTATTTTGTTTTCCCTTTATGCATTCTGAGTCCTGTTTCTAGGCTCAAGGTGTTCAGTTTATTTAATTGTTCCTCCATGTCCTCTATCTTTTCTGTTACAAGTGCGACGTCATCTGCGAATCTCAGGTTGGTAAGTGTTTCGCCGTCTACGTTTATTCCGTGCTCTAGGCCTGCCTTTCGGAATATCATCTCCATGGCTGTCGTAAACATTTTCGGAGAGATTGGATCGCCTTGCCTGACCCCTCTGTTTATGGGGAATGTTTCTGACTCCAGATTGTCGATATGAACTCGTGCTGTAGCCTTTTGGTAGATGTTTTCGAGGATGGCAACGTATGTTTCATTGATGTTAATTTTCCGCAGCGCGTCGAAGATGGCAAAGTGTTCTACGGAGTCGAAAGCTTTCTCATAATCTATAAAACCGACGCACAGAGGTAAGTTGTACTCGTTTGATTTCTCTATGACCTGGTTGAGGGTGAAAATGTGGTCCGTGGTTGAGAAGCCCCTTCTAAATCCAGCTTGATCTCTAGCGACCAGCGACTTACTGCTGCTTGGAGAAGAACCGGTTCTAAAGTACCTGACAAGCTGTTACAACAAAATCCTCAAGACAAAAGAAATCCCACCCAGCTGGGATGAAGCGAAGATCATCATACTATACAAAAAAGGAGACCCCGGCGACGTAAAAAATTATCGTCCCATCAGTTTGTTGTCACATAGTTATAAGTTGTTCACTAGATTACTGCAAAAAAGGATGGAGAACACCCTGGATGAAAATCAACCTAGAGATCAAGAGGCGGCCTTAATACATGACAAAGACAAGAATTTAAACGCTGCTTTACAGGATCTAAATACTGTACATTTAATGTAAATTATGAACCTAGGATAATTACTCTATGTTTTTCTCGGCCTTTCACACAAAAGTTCTGGCTATTGGAGGCTGTCTTTCTCTGGAAGTGCACACGAATGATCAATTTAAGAAAAGAAAGTTGGATCTCTTGAGAAAGACATCAGTCATAGTATATCCTCCTCCTTCTATTAATTCAATTGAGATGTTGTTAATTTACTCCATCTTTCATATAATTGTTTTCTCTCTCTCTATTTATCTCTCTCTCTCTCTCTCTCTCTCTCTCTCTCTCTCTCTCTCTCTCTCTCTCTCTCTCTCTCTCTCTCTCTCTCTCTTTCCCTCTCTTCTGACCACTGGCAGACATTTCGGGATTTTCTTAAGTTTTGTAAGTGCATATTTAATACACTATTTTGTCTTTATGGTGAAAGTCCCTATGTTTTGGTGAGGCACGGTTAAATCTTACATCCTGGTGATGATATTGTGACTCTGTTTTCTGAACCAACCAGTTGTTTCACCAACACGTATGTTTTCTCGCTGTTGGCCTGCCTGAGATTGTCATGTATTTCTTGTATTCAATTCTTTTTAGCTTTCACAATGTTGTTCTTCATTCCGCGCCTAAACTCTGATGTCATGTCATAACTGAAACCTTTGGTTTTAGCGGACAGATTTTCGAGGCATTGTAATACTGTGGAGGGTGGAGCAGTCTATTTCTCATGCAGAATATATACTATATTCTGTCCGCTATGCAAATAAAGGATGAGGATTAGCGCAGAGAAGACTTAACTCATAACTTAGTACGTAAAATAAATTAACTGAGACACTACAATGTCACTTTCCATGTACAACGCTTAAAAATGATTGTGAACAATATATCGTTTATTGTCCATAAGAACAATATGGTCCCGACGTGTTAGAAAAAAAGTAATTACGGGATAACCCTCATAGTAGGGGATAGGGGGAGTCTCTTGACAAATCCTAAAAGGTGCATTCTAGATTTCACTAGATTTCATTATTTTAATCTACATTAAGGCTTTGTGTCTTATTTATGATGATTTGATCTAGATCTAGTCTGAATTTGATTCATCGCTCGCGGCGCAATTCAACAAAATACGCCTAACATAGTTATGATGATAGTTGCTGGTACGTTATACAATCAGTGATGTTTCTTTCGACATGACTGACTCTGAAAATGAATCCAGTATGATATGATTTTACAAAAGAGCACAAAATAGCAATTCTCAAGCCTTCAATTAAAAAAGAGGCAAAGCATTATTCCACAGATGTTGGTTGAAAACTCAATACCTAACTAGAAGACCCCTCTCAACACTCTCTTTCTTCTCTCTCACACACACCCACTTTCTCTCATTCTCTTCTCCCTCTTTCCTCTCTGTCTCTCTCACACACACATACTCCCTCTCTCTTCCTCTATCTGTCTATCTCTCTCTACCTCGCTCTTTCTTTCTTTTCCTCTCTCTCTTTCTCTCTCCCTCTCTCTCTCTCTCTCTCTCTCTCTCTCTCTCTCTCTCTCTCTCTCTCTCTCGCTATTTCTCTCGTCATCTATTTCCCTATGTCTCTTTCGTTTTGTTTCTCTTTTTATCCCTTTCTTTTTCTGCCTCCCTTTCTCACTCCCTCTACAACTCCTTTCTCCCGCACTCTCTGATTATCTTATCTATCCATCTATCAATTATCTTTCTCACTCCTACCTCTCCCCCTCTAACTTCTAAAATCTAATTTCATTCCATTTTCTTCAGCAATTCGATAATCTTCAGCTCAAGTTACAATAAAATGAACTCGCCACCAATACAAGAGCAGAACTGATTGAGCAATTCCTACGTCACTACGCGAAGAGCCACCGCGATTAATTTTTTAAGACCTATGGTGCGTGTGTGCGTTTAATTGTTTTTAGTCATCAGGAATGTAGGTCACCGAACGAGCTGAGTGAAAATTTAACTCGCAAACAGTATAGTGGTGAATTACGACTGCGGGCCAAAATATAATGTGATTCTTTTCATAACTCATCATTGAACGAATAAGGCAGCGGATCGATTACTGATGTGCCTATTAGCTTTACATCTGTTGTACATGGTAATCGTATTTTGGTCAGCCGGAATGATCCTGTCTTGTTTAGCGCTGCCAGTCTCAGGAAAACAATAGGCTAGTATCATTCAAGAAGCTACTAATAAAAAGATTTTAGATATACAAAAATAATAAATGAATAAAAAGATATTTATATTGATATATAATTAAATACGTAGATCGGTAATAGTTAAATAGATTACATAGATATATACAATAAAGATAGATTTATACGTTTAGAAACCAATAAAATAAACGATGAATGGATCAATTATTACATGGATAAGCAGAGATGACCCAATATTAAACTTGAGAATAAAACATATAATAACTAAGAGTTTTGTGATACTGCCACCTAAGGTTTTAATTTAATCAAAATCCATCCGGAGGAAATGATCTTTTTGTTGCGGTTTTATTTTTTTTTTTAACAATGCATTGAAGGAACCATTGAAAGTCTATAAAAAATAATTATTCCTTTCTTTTTCTGCAATTATTTTTCGATCTAGCTTTAAGTTTATAGTTTTGAGTATTAATGCAAAATTCAATGTAGAGAAAACAAAGCAAAGTTGATGTTGTGTAATAAGTCGGCATTGTTCATTGGTTTGAACAAAAAAAATCTTGCAATTAAATCGATACGATTTCATGTCATTTCTTATTTAAATGAAAAGGTGAAACAGCATGGGGAGCCGCGAAAATTTAAGTTAGATGGGTTGTACATCTGATGTGAGAAATAAAGAAATGAGGAATGGAAAACAATCAACAAGATGCAACAGAACTTATGAAACGCATTAGCTGAGCTTAGAAAACATAGAAAGCTAAGCTTTCAAATGAATAATAAAAAGGAAAAAAAGTTATTGAACTATGCAAGTTTTTGTAAGTTTTTTTCATTGCTATGTATGATCCCCAGGCAACATAATCCCCGGTCTCTGGCATAAGATCTAAATGGGTGCTGATGTTGAATTTTACAAGGAAATCACTGCAAAGAATTTGTGAGGTTGACTTACCTCCTCGCTTGTTGCTCCCTATCCCTGGTGAAGGGGCTCCACCCAGACTGCTAACGTTGGTTAGCATGGTAAACGTCTGGTGAGGGTGAGCCATCTCGGCCAGCTGTTGCGCCATTTGTTGGTGGTCAATGGTAGGCATATGGGCAGGCCCGGGGCTCTCACTATCCAAAACTTGGATATTTCCAGACGCTTGCTGGTTGTTCAGTCCAGTCAGGGAAGAAGCTGGAATGTGGATGGTGGATATGCGGTTGTGGGAATTCCCTAATCCATGTTGGAGATGATTGCCTTCTCCTCTACTGTGGGCAACAGGCGGCTGAAGTTGAACCTGAGCATGAATGTCGGAGATGTCACCAGAGTCAGACCTTTGTTGCGGGATGCCCCCTTCGTAGAAGAGCTGATGATGGGCATGGATATGTTGGTGATGGTGGTGATCTTGCTGGGGTTGATGAGTGTAAACTAATCCTCCAGCTTCGTCGTGACCCACGGTCTGAATGAGATGGGTTGTTGTGGAGCCCGACATAAGAACCGGATGGCTAGTAGTGCTGACGTAAGAGGACTGTGGAATGAGGAGCGGGGGTGGGGAGTCTTTGTTATCGTTTTCCAACGCTGAAGCATGCATGAGGGTTTGGTGAGGATGAAGATGATGTTCTAGGTTATTTTGCTGCTGGTGTTGTTCTTGTGGAAAGCTGTCGTGCTGCTGATAATGCTGATACTCCTGCTGCGGTTGAGAAGAGAGAGACAAAGGTGGATATTGGTGGTCCTGATGTTGTTGCTGTTGATGAGGATTTTGATTGTGACGGTTGAGAGATAGAGGAGATCTGCTTTGTTCTGTCTCTGGTACAGAGCCTGGTCTTTGAGATGGCGAAGACTCGGAATGAAAAGTAGTTTGTATGTTGTGAACTAAGGAGGAGCCTTCTTGAGCACTTACTTGGATAGAATCCACCAATGTTGATTCTTGATCTTGGTAATGGTACAGCACTTGCTGCTGCTGCTCCTTATGTTCATGTTGGTGGTGATGCTGGTGATGGTTGCTCAGATGTTGATTGACAGACGAATCAGCTCTCTCATACCCTGGTTGGACATGCCGCTGCAATTGTTGCAACTGTCGTTGATGCTGTTCCTGTTCTTGTTGCTGCCGCAATTGGTCGTGCTTTAGCTTTTCTAGATATTCTGCCTGTTGTATCTCGGATTTAACATGAACGAAAGTGTCAACTTGCAGTATTTCAGATGTAACCAATGCGGCTCTGTTAGATACGGCTTGATTGCTTTCTTTTACTTCAGGTGCTCCCCTTTCATTCTTGCGTACCTTGTCGCTATTTCCTACATCATCTTGTATATTGCTGCTGTAACGCCCGGTGTTCGCTTTAGCGTTCTTCCTGTTTTTATTTTCTCTGCCTGGTCGAGCACGCTTCGTTGGTGAGACACCAGATACGCCACTCTCGGCTACGTCAGAGATTGTAGCGGTCCCATCAGCCGTATCAAGAAGCGGAGCCGCGAGGGCCATGGCGCTGCGTCGAGCCTTGCTGGCCTTATTGCCTCCGTTCGGCTTCGATGCACTCACGGTTCCTGGTGCTGCTTTTTTCGTCTGTTTTCCACTCTGCTTTCCGGCCTGTTTTCTCATTTTGCTTGTTGGTTCTACAATTTGAGGCTGTAATAAATGCATGTTGAATGACGATAAATAGGTAATGCGCTCGTTTCTGGACATCCATTCGGAATATGAAAAAAATAGAGAGGAGAGGAGGAAAAGAGAGAGAGAGAGAGAGAGAGAGAGAGAGAGAGAGAGAGAGAGAGAGAGAGAGAGAGAGAGAGAGAGAGAGAGAGAGAGAGAGAGAGAGTTGAGCTTTGGAACAAGATTTGAAACCTTTTTTTTAAATCATGTAAGTGGTTAGGAGCAATCAGACCATAAGTTTGATGGAAGGACTAATTAATTTGACCATTGCTCGATGAGCTTCTTCCACAAATAACTAAACAGTTCTGAGGATACATAAATCAGTCGATCACTATAAGAATACAATTCCACAACTATTGAAATACGTAAGAAAATGACTTAAAGACTCAACATTATTACAGTAAATGCTCATATTATTATTCCATAGTAAAGATTGTAATGCATTTCAGCCCGTCTCAGTAAAATAAGCGAAACAGAAGAGATCATGATGTGACAAAAATTAAATCTTGCCTTTTATATTGATTCTCTTTAAAATTAAGTCAAGACCCTATGCAACTACTAATTCAAAATTGCAAGACGTTTCCATGCCACCCCCTCCCCCCTCCCCTCACCACCACCACTCGATTTAGACCCTTCTTTTGTTTTCTGATTGCCAGTCGCAGGAGATCGGAGAGGAGGCGACGCCGCCAGAGTATCGTCACTGCGGTGGGACGTCTCGGGTCACGGGTGGCTGCGCAGGCTATCACTGTCGGCCGTCTGAACAAACCAAGACTGGTTGGGTCGGTATTTTAGAAACGGGAGCCGAAAGAAAAACCTACTGAGGTAATTGTAGATCTAGGCTCAACATTTCACTCTAGCGTTCCTGGGAATGCGTTTATAATTAAAGTATTAATAATAATAAAAAATAAATACTCGTTAATGCTAAATAAATTGGTTTCTATTCAGAAAACTTAATGTAATTTTATCGTTACAAGTGTGGAACCTTGCAAATGTCGTACTTATGTAGTTTTCATGCAAGATCAGATTTCATTCATAAGATTTAACCTGTATACATATGCTTGTGTGAATTATGTGTGAATTCGTTTTTTCTTTGTTTTATTCGTCTTTCATCTATCTCCAACTAGTTTTTGTGGTGCGCCCTCCTACCTCTTCTCCCCCATCCCATCCCATTATGTCTTAATTTATCTACCGATCGATTTATCTTCCTCTGTATACCGATAATCTAGCCTTAACAAAATATTCTCTATCTTTCGCATGCTTATTTTTCTGTGTTGCGCGATTGCAGCTTGTAAGTCTCTCTCCTTTCTTTAAGTCTCACTCTCTCTTCCGAAACGCCAGTCTAGATAATTATAGTCTATTGAGAATAAGTTCAGGATCTGGATCACTAGTACACAGAAACATAGCAGCAAGCTGTCTTGAACATTAATTTGGGTGACTCAGGGTAAATTTTCAAAGGACACAAATATTTTGGTAAATGCTATCATTCTCAATTCGAATTCGAAGGATGTTCTGTTTGAAAAGCCAGCCGATAATTTTCCTTTCAATGATTAGGTCTTAATTAATTTTATCGGAGCTCTTTTTTAAGCCAAGGTGCTGCTGCTGCTGCTACTACTACTACTACTACTACCACTACTACTACTACTACTACTACTACTACTACTACTACTACTACTACTACTACTATTACTACTACTACTACTACTACTACTACTACTACTACTACTACTACTACTACTACTACTACTACTACTACTACTACTACTACCACCACCACCACCACCACCACTACTACTACTACTACTACTACTACTACTACTACTACTACTACTACTACTACTACTACTACTACTACTACTACTACTACTGCTACTACTACGAAAAATTAATCCATCGCCATCAACCTACGAGGATGTTTAAAGAAAAAATAGATAAGTCAGTGGCATAAGAGATTGATTAGCGATTTAAAATTTGGAAAATGTTCTTTTTTGCCATGTGCCAGGAATGATAGAGACTCATATATATTCTTATATCGGTGCATCCCTCAGCACCCCCCCCCCCCTCCCCCTCCCCGCAACCCAGCTCTCCAAAAAATCTTATTTCATAGTGAAGACTTTTTATATAGATCTAGAACATATTTCTATTATGAATGAAAAAAAAAACTGTAAAACAAAAACAAAACAAATAACAAACAAAAAACCTGCCGGTTACAAAAAAAAATCTGATCGTAGCTTTGACTGAGTTCACTGAATGAACGCCTGTTATCAATATAAACACTTATTTCATGTTCCCGAAAGCATAATCATTACGCAAAAAGACTAAGTAAGCCTAACACAAAAAATCAGCGTGTAATAATTCAATACTTACATCAAAATCTCGGTTCAAAATTCCAGAAGACGAAGAACGATTTAAATTAGATATGTGTAATTAAAAAAAAAAAAAAAAGCTTTTTGAAGTTGGATGCAGATCTAGATAATGGAGCTAGACCTAGAATCCAGATCAAGCACATTCGTACACATTCACAATCACCAGAGAGAAATTGTTGTCAACCCTGCTCGCTGGGCCGCGACTGCGCATACCTGAGTCACCCAAACTTGAACGCTGATTGGTGGAGCGTGACCGGGGAAATCCACTACACCGAGGGGAAAAAAAGCGAGAGGGTCGCAGTGAAAAAGGTGTGTGCTGCGAAGAAAAAAGTCCAGAACACCTTTGGAGAGGGTGGAGGTAAAAAAGAAAAAAAAAGGGAAGGGACGGGAAAGGCCTCGAGCAATTCGAGCAGGGGAGGGGGTGGCCGAGACTAACTCAAAGGGTGTTGTATCAAGTTAGTTTGGGCTTGAGGCCTAGATCTAGCTGGAAGCAACACGACACGGTAGCCAACTGCAGGTGTAAACACATTGGTAATGCAGAATGTTTGCCAAAGCAAAACGGACCAATGTGACATTTTTTCCTACATAATTTTTTTTCAGTAAACATAAAAACTCGACCTTCCCTTCGGGGTAATTTGCATTGGGCAAGACTCCGTAATTCAACGCTTGCCTAGCGGCCGAGACAAGCATCCAGAGGATTGTATAGACTTATTATACCCGTCACAACACAGGTGGCATCCTAGAATATACAATATAATGTACATGAGAGATGAGTTGTATAAGGAAACAGAATGGAGTGGGTGAAAAAAGAATAGGAAACTAATTACATGTACTAGCGTTGTCGTGCTTTTTTATATCAGTCAGCGATATCATTTTTTGCCCCTTTCGCATTGCGAAAAATTTTTTTTTTTTTGGAAAGAATATTAACATGTCATTGTTTGGGCGCTAAATCATCAATTATGACCGCAAATAACTGTGGTTCTATTCATTTACTTCCATACTCTCTCTCTCTTTCTCTCCTCTCTCTCTCTCTCTCTCTCTCTCTCTCTCTCTCTCTCTCTCTCTCTCTCTCTCTCTCTCTCTTTCTGCCTCTTTTCTGTTCCATCTCACTTTTTCTTATGGCCATGTTCTCATGCACAATGCAGCTGTATTCCTAACATGATTTTATCAAATTAGTTCTTTTCCTTTTATGTTTGGACTTCAAGTTGACTAAGATCATAATGCAGTTACCTAAGAATTGGCACGTGTTTGAGTGACTTCAAAAAAAAAAGTCTAAGCTCATAATTTTTCTCGATATATGATATCGCGTGAAAAGACTCAGCTCCTAGTTTTTGCATAATGTACTTTACTCTTTCAGTCATGCAATTCAGCAATTACAAGGGTCATTTTTCAGTTAAGTGTTTTAATATCATAAAGATTAGAACGGGACCACGCGAAATGTATCATGTCAAAGATGAACTGCACATGGCGGCTCGAATTCAAACTTATCGATAAATTCAGATTGGTATTTTACACCATTAGAACACGTTAAATGTACGTTTTGATTTTGATATGACTGGAGTTACTTCCATTGACGTCGTTAGGTTTACTTGACCAAGGCTAGGAGGAGTACATAGAAATTCATTTCAACATAATTAAAGTCATCCATATTCTAGTTTTATAGTAACAAATGTAATGTACGCATCATAGAGGAAGCGTCTACTTATTTATTTACCTCGCGAAAGATTTTCCCGATCCGTACGTTGAGCAACAAATTGAATTTGCAACAGGTCAAGAGATTCCTTCGGATTGAACTCAGTACAAATTAGGGAACGGATAACCTGTGGAACTTGGTGTTGAACAGTCTGCTGCCGTTAGCTATTCGTAGGTAAAGTAATTATTTCCATTGCATTTTAAAAACAGAAGTAGGTTCTTTTATTTCAATTACTTGTTTTCCGCTGGCACACTTAGCTACCTATGGTAGCCATATGGTCATGGTTGCAAATGTTGTAGCAGCAGTTGTTGTATTCCCAATTATTTGTAGTGTAGGCATGAAGGGAGGAGAATAATGCAGTGTTTATTATGGTAAAAACTTTGACTGAAGATTGTGAATGATGAATTTGGTGATTGTGAATTAAGATATATATGAGTGTCGATGGTAACCTTCAAGACATTGCGCGGTTTTTGTGTTGCAGATTTTAAGTGAAATGAATACCTCCACCCATAGAGGCAACAAATTTACTATCATTACTTTGCAAGTAAAAATTGTTGATCAAGTTCTCTTTTCCATTTCAACTAACTCAATTGCAACATCACTATCAAAAAGAAAAAAAAAAAAAAAAAAACAAAGAAAAAGATAAGAAAAATAAATTCTATATGTTGCACAGTTGCCTGCTCTTTATTTTATTTCTTTATTACAACTTCCTCTCACGAAGTACACGCCATATTAAACCAACATAATATTGCATTAGAAGTACTATAACATAATATAATCATTCTATATCAGAACATTTTGAAAGGATGACTATAGACTTCAAAATATGGTTTACCTTTTAAACTTCCAAAATGATGTGAAAATTATAAAAAGAAAAAAAAATTTCGGTCGATTTTCACGTTTCCGATTGGAAGGATCTGTACCCTATTTCCTGATTTTCCTCCTTAATTAAATTTCTCTATCTGAATGTCTCACTCTCTCTCTCTCTCTCTCTCTCTCTCTCTCTCTCTCTCTATCTATCTATCTCTCTCTCTCTCTCTCTCTCTCTCTCTCTCTCTCTCTCTCTCTCTCTCTCTCTCTCTCTCTCTCTCTCTCTCTCTCTCTCTCTCTCTCTCTCTCTCTCTCTCTCTATTTCTCTCTCTGTTTCGGCCTGACTATGTCTCTGTCTCTATCACTGTCTCTGTCTCCGACTCTGTCTTCGCCTTTGTCTGGCTGTCTGTTTTTCTAACTCTCTTTCTTTATTTGGCTGTCTGTCTATCTGACTCTCTGTCTTTATCTGGCTGTCTCTCTCTGTCTCTCCCTCCGTCCTCTCTCTCTCTCTCTCTCTCTCTCTCTCTCTCTCTCTCTCTCTCTCTCTCTCTCTCTCTCTCTCTCTCTCTTTCTCTCTCTCTCTATCTCTCACGCACACTCCACCCACCGAATGTTTCACGATAAAATACGCATTGCGCTAGTTTCTATTTGAAAAGAATTACTTCCACTGTAAAAGTAGAAGCTGCTTGGCCTAAGCGCTTCTTGCAGGTAGGCCGACCATGTCATGAATTTTCCGTCATTGATTTTTGTGTTTAAATTTATGTTTGGTTCATAGGTTTTTTTTCCATGGTTTGACTGTTTGTGTGTTTGTTTTGTTGGTGGAGGTGTTTTCAGTTTCGTTTTTTTTTTTACTTTTTGTTTCTTAAGAATGTTTTATGATTTGACTAAATCAGAAAATGTACTCATTAGACTTTATAAAAAAAAAATATTGTGCAAAAAATTCAGACTTTTGCTTTCGAAAAGAAAAACAAATTAGTTTGGTTTTGTTTACTTTTAAATATATGATCACCTAAATGATCAACTAGAAATCAAATCAACGTAAGTCCGTTTTAATCCATAGGATAGTAAATTAATTCTTGGATACTCGATAACAAAATTTTGAGTTTCTTAAACCAACCATAATTTTCACGTTTCTGGTATTTGAGAATTTAACAAAAATATTCATGGGTCAAAAAATTGCCTTCGCAAGTGTCAAAGTAATATTAATAATCGTGTATAATAAAACATTAGATATCTATAATTAAGGATCATTATTAATTTTTATATGTGCTCTTATTTACACAATGTATGTTCAACGATGCACTGCATTTCATACTGAAACAGTAACACAAAGTATGCATATTAAGACTTACCACTTTGATACAAACGCTGTCCGCATTCATAACTTTACTTATTTACATATGTAGTAGTCATAACAAAGCGTTGGTCCAATAGGAAAAGGCTTTTTTATTATTTTTGCAATCATAAAGTATAAACAATTCTGATTATTCATTAGATTTCATTTTTGTACTGATTATCATACGACGTTTTTTTTTTTTAACCGCTAAACTAGCTTACCTGGCGATAACATAGTACATGTTTTTGTTTGCGTATAATAATAAGGGATCAGAGATCGAAAAAACTAATTAAGTAATACTATAATGACGCAAATGTTCGGTTGAAGGGATGAGTACAATATAGGATTGAAACCACTCTCTTACAATCACCGTGCTCTGGACAAATTCTTCCATCCAGCGAAGCTGGTGGTTTTCAGCTAGATCTAGATACAGACGAAAATTTACAAATTTGGGCCCAACAGAAGCTTAGACACAGGACACGTTCATCTTGTACTTGGGGTGGTTTCTGAGCCAATCGCAAACTATTCAATAGCCGAAAGCCCTTATACATGTAACAATAGAAATGAAGAATCATAATACATCTACACTACACAGCCAGTGGCTATGACAAGTCGAGGGAGAAAGAGGAAAAGAAAGAGAGAGAGAGAGAGAGAGAGAGAGAGAGAGAGAGAGAGAGAGAGAGAGAGAGAGATGGGCAGAGAGAGAGAGAGAGATGGACAGACATATAGACACAGAGAGAGAAAAAAAAGGGGGGGGGGGTGAGAGACAGAACCAAAAAACCTGTAATATACGTACTCGATGAGTTATAAAAGAATTGATAGAAGAATAAATAATTTTCTATAAAAAGTGAGTTTTATTTTAATATCTTAAGACTTGCCTAAGTTTGAACAAAAGAGCAGGCTTTGTAACATTATAAGGATTGCTAGTATTTAATTTTGCCCATTGACATCCTGAGGAAAAAAAAAGAAATACAGCCTCATAGGTCGGCCCCTGGGAAATAAGCTGATGACAAAACATTCCAACACAAAATTGGGAATAATAGCCTATAGGAGAGAAACAGCTCTGAGGCCTCGGGCTAAATCTAGTATGGTGGTCAGTGGCTAAGTCTAGCGAGATGGCCATCCAAAGCTTTGGTCACAAAAGAAGCCACGGGCTGCTTTTATCCATTTGGGCTGACATTGTTGGGACCACTGCGTGGTGGTCCCCCCATCTTTGTGATCTCCATTATATCTCCCCTCTGGGCTTCATGTTCTCACCTACCCGTGGATGTCTCAGTTCTGACGCCCATATTATCAGGAAAGTTTCATTAGACGTCTTTCGAGCGGTAACGCTGAAGAGGAATTTTCCCCCTTTTTTGTAACGGATGATTTTGGAAGCCTCAATAACCATTCCGTTTCTTTTGATTACTCACAGAAAGGTTGGAGAGAAGGCACACATGCATTTGCCGAATTTTCCTGTCTTTACTGAATGTTTTGTGCAGTTG
Source organism: Elysia crispata (assembly GCA_033675545.1). Taxonomy (NCBI): domain Eukaryota; kingdom Metazoa; phylum Mollusca; class Gastropoda; family Plakobranchidae; genus Elysia; species Elysia crispata. The sequence goes on from JAWDGP010006892.1 coordinate 171,770, forward strand.
CGTTCTAAGGCACGAAAATCAATTTGGTCTTTTCTTTGAAATTCTATTTCGACAAATCTGCCAGACTCTGTTTCAATTAGAGAGAGTGCGACATATGGAAAAGTCGTTAGAAATGATGTTGATTTCTTTCGACCGGTCACATTCGTGCGCAATAAATTTGAAAACAGTTTTATTAAATGACAGTGCCTCAGTTTAAATTCTGTTTGATCTACTCTAGCGTTACCTGAACTCACCAACAATATACGGTATGAAAAGAAAGAAAGCAAAAAGAGAGAGGATTGGGGTATCAATAGCCTATTTGTCCATTATTAAATTCACAAATAATAATAGAGCAAATATTATTTTTAATTACATTTAAACTTAAAACTGTTTTAAGTGTGATATTCAATTTGTCTAACACCTTTGTAGAACAAACCGAGGCCTAGAAAAAGTAAGTTCAACGCGTATGTGAAATTAATATTTCTTAGTGAAAAAATAAATTCGAAATAAAAGATATTCTGAATGGCCAATTTTTTCTTCTTTTTAACGTTAGCAGTTACTCTTTTCTCTTTCATTGTGTCTTCATAAGCTGATTTACCATGTTCTGATAGAAAGCAATATATGATATGACTGAGCATTGGGATCCAAGCCTTGAAGCCTTACCATACGCATCGAGCTATGGCAGGATATTTCAAAAATAATTTTGAATTTCCCTGCGATAGAAATACCAATGCAAACTTCTGTATTGACATTTTGATATGACTGGAGTTACTTCCATTGACGTCGTTAGGTTTACTTGGCCAAGGCTATGAGGAGTGCATAGAAATACATTTCAACATAATTAAAGTCATCCGTATTCTAGTTTTATAGTAACAAATGAAATGTACGCATCATAGAGGAAGCGTCTACTTATTTATTTACCTTGCGAAAGATTTCGCGTTGTTTATCTTGAATTTTCCCGATCCGTACGTTGAGCAACAAATTGAATTTGCAACAGGTCAAGAGATTTCTTCGGAGTGAACTCAGTACAAATTAGGGAACGGATAACCTGTGGAACTTGGTGTTGAACAGTCTGCTGCCGTTAGCTATTCGTAGGTAAATTAATTATTTCCATTGCATTTTAAAACAGGAGTAGGTTCTTTTATTTCAATTATTTGTGTTCCGCTGGCACACTTAGATTATAATGGTGCATCAAACCACGGTGATACAGGAGTCATGAAGCTCAGCATCTCACGGTTAAATTGTTCATAATTGATTTGACCATTCACCCTCGTCGGTCTGTGGCACAGTTTCAGTGGTCTCCTAGTCGTGGATCTATTCTCAGTAGGTTTTGTCCAGTGGGACACACCAGAACTTGGCGAAGCCTCAGCCTATTCAGGCACCTGTACCAGTTTTGGCAGGGTAGTTAGAGCTAATCCTATATATGGACAATGGGTCTTGGCCTAAGCAGATGAAATAACATACCCGGCCGAAGGCTTGTGTTTCCAGCTTTCTTTACGCCCGCCAATGTGCTGTGACAGCAAAGCTTATTTTGTATTAGCCTAGTTGTACAAGTAGAGATTGAATCTAAATCTACATTATAAGGCTCTCCTAGCCTAACGTCATTTTTTTAATCTTAACTTGCTTACAAAACTATCAAAGCTTAGAGAAACGGACAGAGATAGAGAAAGAGAGGTATGCTTACATTCAGCTGGACTAAGAGAGAAAGAGAAAAAGAGGAATTTAAAAAAGACGGAAATCGAGTCAACTGAAGATGTCAAGACCTTTTGTAAGAGAATCGTCCTCTTTCTCTTTTAGTATTTTCACTTATCCTCCAAAGAATCCTTTCAACACCCCCCCCACACACACACACACTTTTTTTAATCTTTCCTCTCTGTACTTATTCTCTCTATATCTATCTATCTCTCATTTATTTTCCTAATCACCGGCCAAAAATCTTGGTATATTGGCAGTTTCTTTGGTTATTATATGCCAACAGTTTGTTTTTCTTATTTGTTCACTGTTTTTTTTTTTTTTTTTTGTTTTGTTTTTTTTTTTTGTTGTTTTGTTGGTTTTTTTTTTTTTTTTTTGTTTGGGGGGGGGGGGGGGGGGGGGGGGGGAAGGGGTTGTTAGTTCGTATTTTTATTGGTTTGGTTTTTTTAGTTGTTTTTTTTTTATTTTTTTTTTTAGGGGGGGGGGGGGTTGCAAAGGATGGAGTTGTTTTTGTAAATAGTGATCATTTTGCAAGTAAAAATTGTCTGTGAGCTTTGTTTTCTTTTTAAATTAAAGCTTAAAAGCAAGAAAAATCCATTGTGCGCTTAAACCAAATTTAATTTATTGAAGAAATTTTCACCACAGTTTAAAAAACTGAGCTTATCTCAAACATACGAAAATCAGATGGGTTGGCCCCAAAGACTGATTCTTGCACTTGAAGTTATTTCTTCCTCTCTTTTCAGCTGGTCATCAATGATATAAAATCCATATAATATTTTTTTCATGTTTATTCCCATGCAAAAAAAATAAACAATTATCTTCGCATAAGAATTGATTACCTGGATAATTATCTTTTCTGCTTTGAAAATGTTTGCTTCAGTCATAGCCTACCTCTTCTTCCTTTCAGAGATAATGAACAGGAAATTACAAAGGCACGAAAATATGAATAACTCTCTTTTAAGGCGTTGCCTCTTGATAGAGACTCATACTAGTTTTGTAGCACAGATGAAGTTGTTGAGTTGTATTGTGTATGGAAATGAAAGCCAGTTAGGTACGAATGGAAGCGTTTTTCAAAAAAGTCGAATTCGTCAAATTATGTTTAATGAGGTCGGTAAAACTAAAGTAGCATGCGATGTTGAAACATAACCACTTTACAAGCACTTGATTTGCTTAAGCCCTATTTTAGCTCAGAGTTAATGGACGACTAAAGTTGTCGCAGCGGAAAATGCACCAAAAACATATTCTCTATTTATTGTATGTGTTGGTTAGTTTTTCGTGTGTTTTGTTTTTAATTGTTTTTTGTTGTTTTGTTTTTTTGTTTGATTTTTTTTACTTGAAATTTTCATTCTCATTCCATTGACATTTTCCGAATTGTAGATCAATAAGCTGTTGTGAACTTTAATTGGAAGAAAAATCCATTAAGCTTAGGCGTGTGATACGTAATAATTATTGGTACTTTTTACGTTTTGGTATCTTCTCTTCTGCTAAAATTACTCTTTTTGGCCTTTCTCATTCCCTCTAAAATTACCTACCTCTACCTATTCTCTCCCCTCTCCATCTCTCTCTTTCTCTCTCTCTCTCTATCTATCTATCTATCTCTCTCTCTCTTTTTCTCTCATTGCATCTACATGACTGATTATAGTTACTAGAATCTTCTGTCCTCTAGGACTCACCCTCTGCTTACATGCTTCATCATGCTCGAAAGGCTACTTTCTCAACTTCTCTTATCTTCATTCAGAGAAAGATTAGTAATTTCTACGAAAGGCGTAGACAAGATGAGCCTAGTCGAATCTCACCGATCCCTCGACTTAAATCTCACTGCCCAGTTGTTATCTGACAACTGACCAAAAGACAACCTAACCGTAACGTAGTGACCTCGGAGATGCACCCAGTCGTAACCAGACCTAGACAGAGGTAAAAATAGCGCATCAAGAATGCGTGACGGTAGGTCATCAATATAACGTGTTTCGGACCGTTTCATTTTACAAACACTGTAGTAGATGCAGGCAGTGGACCACAGATTCACACTGTGTTTACCTAACCACGCACCATTGGTTCAGAACCGGGTCATTCATGAAATAATGTAAGCATTTATTACTTCGCATTTCTCTTTTGCTTTCAACATAGCACACTGATTAATGTTTTTTTAAGTTGAAGAAACGAAAAAATGAAAACCAGAGAAACAAAGTAAATATATTATACATCCATAAGAAAAGCAGCAGGACATTGATGGAATCAACTTAAACATAAACTTTAGTAATAGGAGATTATGGAATAGAGAACGTTGACCTACATAGGATTAAAAATGTAACAAATTTGGATAGTGTAATCATAGCCTCCTATTTTTCACTTTACTCTTTCATTCTTCTTATTTATTTTAGCCCCTCTGCGTTTTTTTTTTTCTAGTTCCCCTTTTCTATGTAATTATCCTTTTCTACTTTTGCTTTGCTCTAATAGGGATCAAAAACAGAACTATAAAGATAGTCATAGATAGAACGCGAGCCGAGAAAAGTGAGAAGAGGGAGATGTACGTGAATGTCTCGGTTGTTTTATTTCGTATTAATCCGCATCAAGGTGATCGATGGTACTAGATATAAATGTGGACATGCAAGCCTTGAAATAGAGAGAAAGAGAGAGAGAGAGAGAGAGAGAGAGAGAGAGAGAGAGAGAGAGAGAGAGAGAGAGGGGGGGGGGTGGGGGGGGGTGTTGGTGAGTTTATGATCGACAAACGGCCAGACAAATAGAAAGACAGGAGGGAGGGAGAGCATTAAAAAAGGAAAGAAAAAAGGAACGGGGAGGAGCTTGTAGAGACCCCGAGAATCAGTGAAAAAGAGATTTCTTGAAAAAAAAAAATAGAAAGTGCTTAATGCAGCCAGAGAACTAAGGTTTTGCCTTTACAGAGCTATATCACTCATGGTTATCTGAGATCTTACCAAGTCTACACCAACCAAGACAGGTGTGAACAGGTGAATCAACGGATTTATCAACTGCTTATCGTATGTTTCAAACTTACGAGTGAAAGTTAGTGAGTGCGCAAATCAAATGACCCCTGGCGGTTCTGACAGAGAGCAAAAGTTAAGAACATCCGATTTTCGTTTCCTTGAATTCTAGATTGATTCAGCATGCAGCAAGGCGATTTCAGATTCTTTCTCAAAATTAAAACTAGTCCTCATCCACTAACGAGGAGTTGGAACTATTAGAGAAACGCTGATGGTTTTACTATGCTCGTAATAAACGGCCATTGGCGTTTCACTGCGAACAAGTAATTGATTAATCTTCACAAGTCTATAAAAACTTCGCCAAGTGGAACCTGCTGAACCATACTTCTATATTTGCAACTTCTAAGTAGTATCGACGACAAAAACCTGTCAAAGGGAAATTCGCCGCTATCATTGTTATTTAACCGTGAAAGATAAACAACAATACAACAACAACAACAACAACAACAACAACAACAACAACAACAACAACAACAACAACAAAATAACAATTCAAATTCAATTATAAGAACTAGCAACCATTATTTTGTGAAAGAAATTTGTCTTATTTTTTTCCGTGCACGATATTGTTTTCCAGCATAACTTCCTCTTTCTCCGGAATGAAATCGAGGGTCTTATCCATGCTAAATAATTTCAAAAATTGCACCTTTCATGTTTTATTGAGACTGATATAGTCAGGGTACGACCTTCCACTTCGTAATCATAAACTCCTCAATCGAATTTTAATGATGAGGTGAAGCTGTTCTTACCTGATTAAAATTGTCCGAATTATTTGTCTCGGCTCGCATCGTATCTAGATCATTATAAAAATACACTCACTTCCTCCTGTCAATGTAAGATTTTTCAGGAAATTTGCGATAATATTTATATTAAACGCTAAGAGTTTCTGTAGGAAAATCTGTGCCGCTTTCCACCCATTTGATTTTTTATCATCATCAGTTTACTTCTGTATTTTCTACTTGTTGAAATTTGTGTGTCGAAAGAGTTATTTTAATTGTAGTACAAGTAATAGCAGGTCTTTCTGGTTTCTGTGGACTTGTAGGATGCAGGTGAGGAAAAGGGGGGGGGGGAGATTTATTCGGTAGAGGCCATTTATGCAAAGTTTTCATATGTGTAACAAATCTACGCGTGAAAGACATTCATATCTTTGTACCACACTCATTATTAAAATTCCATCTGTCTAATGTTATTGTCTAAGATAGAAGGTGTGAGTATATTTTAGTCCTTGATTTCATGAGTTTTCACGATTGTGAGCCAATACCGATCAGTAAATTTTTATCTTACTTGTTTATTTATTTTTGTACTATGATCGCCTTATAAGATCGATAAGAATATTTTACTGCATCATATCCTCAATGAATCAAGATGCTTTAGAGATCAATTCCGGAACTGCTTGTAATAGAATAATTTCGTAATCTAGTCACCCTCAAGACTTTTCATAACATAAATTAAACAAAGAAGGTACTTGAAAACTTGGAAATTAACCGATTCAATGCAATTGAATTTTGATAAACACATCCTTATTTGATTTGATAAAAAGAGGACGAGGTGTGCGCGCGCGCGTGTGTGTGTGTTTGTATGTGGAAAAAAAAAAGGGGGGGGTGTTAGTAATTCACAGAAATTAGTGGATTCTCGTCCCCAAAACTTATATTTGTTTGGACACTATCAAGGTATTCGAAACGAACTATTCTATGCACCAGGATGAAGGCAGAGCAGACTGAAACCTCAGAGCGATGTCTGGCGTAAAGAGATGGCTGCATGAGGTGGGACATGGTGACAATAAAAAGTCTGATATTTGATTCAGTATAATTCTCTCGTTCATTTTCAGATAGGTAGGTACTGTGCCAGTATTTTAAATTCATCACCTCAGGCAGCCCACTTAGCCTACATTATTATATCTTCCAACCATTTTAAAACAATACAATGCATCAAGTTCATTCGATGTCACAAAGATTTTCAGGACTTTCAAAACCTGTGATAAGACTAGGGTACCCAATGCTTTCCTGAAAGCATAAAGAATCAAGAAATGAAAAGAAAGCCACCCATAGTAGCATAACAATATTATTTTATAGCATGAGAAGACAAAACCACTGTATGTAGTACATTGTATTTGCTCTTAGAACAATACATTATCGGTTATAAAAAATTTTTTTCAGGACCCTTAAGATTGGATATGCAGCTCTGTGTGCATACGAGAAATCAGAAGAAACTGTAAAGAACATCGATTCCTGTAAGACTGGGGAACGATTGGTCATGCAGTTGTGCTCAATGCTTGATGGGCTCCTCGACAACCTAGAGCTCAGAAGGTGGCAGCCCTCATGTTGAGATCTAGTTGTATGAAAGTCAGCATCGGAGAAGAGAAAGAAGACGGCTCTATCATGCTGTTATGTAGATAAAATTCAAATGTTCAAATTCACGTAGGGTCACGCCATGCAGAGTTAAACTTTCTTTGTCTGTCCGTTTTTCTACCTCTCTCTCTCTCTCTCTCTCTCTCTCTCTCTCTCTCTCTCTCTCTCTCTCTCTCTCTCTCTCTCTCTCTCTCTCTCTCTCTCTCTCTCTCTCTCTCTCTCTCTCTCTTATCCTCACCTCACCCCCATCCTGCCTCAACCCCGCATTTTTTCCGCAGATTCAGGTAGAAACAGGATACGAAGTAGGAAGATCTAAACTTCTCCTGACCTACATTATTACCGACGCAAATAATTATTCTCAAGCCTTGACTTTACACCCAGCGGCTCTTGTCCCCTTCCTCACCCATACAATTATTTACAAACAAGATTTAAAAGAAAAAAAAGTTTTAAAAAGTCTTGGGTTTTAGGAATTGAGCTCGATGTAGCGTGAAAATAAAAAGAGAAGAAGCCATTTAAGATATCCACACAAAACAAGCGACGGAAACATTCTGAAAAGAGCACAGCTGTTGAATAGGCAGCCATATATCATGTTCTTTTTGTCACAATATTTCTTTACTTCACCAAGCTGTATCCAGAACTATCATGAAAAAAAAAAAAGAAAACGCAGCACCCATACAGTTAACGTGTAGGCCCCTGCTATGTGTTTGCACAAGCAAAATAATTCTGGAATTTGAAGTACTGTAGGAAAAAAAAAGTTATATGTAGAACTTTGATCTAAATGTTGCACGCCTTTCCAATTTTGTACCTAAAGAATATAGAATTTAAAAAAAAAATGACTTTAGAAATGTCAATTCTACAAACGAATGTATGTCAGAAGAGTGCGAAATAAGAAACATAATACCATTACATTTTAATATATTTTTATATTGTTTTCTTTGATAGTTTTTCAAATACATGATTATTCTCAATTATAGGTTGAGTGTCTTAAATGACATTTTTTAAGGCATGCAATGTAGAACGTGTCATTTAGACGATAAAGTGTTACATGTACTTACTTCTTTTCAGGACCTTTCTAATCTTAGAAAAAATATAAATAATCATGATGATCATAGTGATAACGACGACGATGATAGTGATGACAACAACAACAGCAAAAAAAATAAATAGTAATAATAGTAATAATAATAATAATAATAATAATAATAATAATAATAATAATAATAATAATAATAATAATAATAATAATAATAATAATAATAATAATAATAATAATAATAATAATAATAATAGTAATAATAATAATAATAATAATAATAATAATGATAATAATAATAATAATAATAATAATAATAGTAATAATAATAATAATAATAATAATAATAATAATAATAATAATAATAATAATAATAATAATAATAATAATAATAATAATAATAATAATAATGATAATGATGATGATAATGATGATGATGATGATAAGGATAATGATGATGATGATGATGTAGACATAGATTTGAACTTTCCGGGAGAACTGGTTTGCGTAGAGCCATCTTCAAATAATAAGCTCTTTTTTTTTTAAAGAAAAAAAAGTAAGCGTAGATCTTGCAGCTTCCTTTTTCCTATGTTGCTTGGCTGCTTCGCTGTACAGTTGTCAAAATTATCACTTTGCTCCGTCCAGCCTTCTGACATCACACGTTGAAGTAACCTGAGCCATCTAGGATTGACAGGGATGGCAGCACGAATAGGAACCAGCCCTTACTTCAAGAGGTCACTTCAGCTTAAACGTTGCTGCAGACTAAGAATGAGGAAAATAACAAAATAAAGGTCGGCTCAAAATACAAAAGATCTGAAAATCCCAAATGTATCTTCAGCACAGGATGAAAATGGGCCAAGAAGAGAAAATGGCTCTGGCTCGCATAAAAATTCCATAACATTGATATAATTCAGCTTCTAAATTTTTTTTTTCATTTCATTTTCGCAAAAAGGAGGGAAAAAATATACACGGTGAACCTTATTTAGCGATTGCCAATATTATGACCAATCTCACATTTTATACCTTACCGAAGATCAAAACACAAGTTGATCACTACAGAAAGAAATTCAACTTTGTAATAGTCATTACTATTCACTATCATTAAATGTGAATTACCTACACCACCAGGCCTACCTGTATATATCTATGTGTAATGCTAAATAAAACTTGTAGATTAGATAATATCTAACATCTAATCCAGATCAAAACTGGATTCGATATTCAGAGATATGTTTGGATATAAATAAAAGTGTTCAGACTCAAGATGTAGATGCAACTACATGCACTAATCTAAACTTTAACCTTCATCTAAATGGTATTTAGACATCTTTAAAAATTACATGGTAAAGATAAAAGTCAACATTTAAAATATGAGTAAATGGGGAAACATTCCTCTGGTTGTGAAATTCATTGCGGAAAAATCATTGAAGAGCTTTTTTAATGTGTTAAAATAATGGTCTAAAATACATTTCTACGATTTCTTTACCATGGTGCCCTGTTTCCAGGTTTAAGCCAAAATAAAGATTAAGAATTTTTTTTTCTGAAGAGATCATATCTGTTGCTAGTAATCTAGTCGAATCACATTTATCTACTTTTAAGAATAATAAAAATTAATGTGAAAATAAAGCAAGCACAGGGATAATTATGTGTAATCTGTTCCCAATATTTTGACTAAACTCACATTGCTAGTGTTAATTTTGTGCCTTTCTTGAGGTCCCCATTGGTTTACTTTTTAAATGTAAATACATTGGCCCATCTTCAGATTTGTCGAAAGGTAAAAAAATGATAGGTAAGAGGGAAGGACAAAAAGTTTTGCGAAACAACAAAAATTCTTTAAACTCTTGGTATCAACTTTACATATATTTATATTATGTTTATCTTTAAGAATGTTCCTATGTGCCTCCGAAAATACAATCACAGTTGAAACTGGATTATCGAAACTTACCAAATCTGTTGTAAACGAAAGAAGAAAAAACGTGTTGTCTACTTAAAATGAAAAAAAAAGATATAATAAATTTGTAGAAGCAATACCTAAGCTTGAATATTTTATGAAAATTGACGTTTTTAGTTAAAGGGGAAAAAATTTATAAGTTAAATAGTTTTAAATTTGTGTGCCAGAATTGTAAAGTATTAGATTAAGCGGATTAGTTTACAAAGATGTCCTGCTCCCAAGTTTTAGGCAAGTACACGTCAAGAGGAAAGACCACGCCTAATGTGCTCATAATTGAGATTAAATTCAGAACTAGAGATAAGTTCTTGTTGCTGCTGACATCACCGAATCAGATGGAGCCAAGCGCGAAATTCAACATTCAGCAAAGGGAGACCTCGCAGTAAGTTTAGCTAGCAGGATGCTTTAGTATGTAATTAGCAAAAAAAAAAAAGTCTCGAGATTACACAAATTTAGTCTTACAGTAACATTGCTGTAATTGCTTCTCTAGGACTTTTTTATCGTTACTTTCTATTATTTCCTTTTTGTTGATAATACAGACCTGATATCTCTGTTTTCTTTGTTTTTCTGAATTACCGGTTTTGCTTTCAATATCGTAAGTATCTAAAAGTTCATTGCATTTTCATGAATAATAGAGGAAAATTTCACAGTGCGACTCAAATAAGAAAAGCTCATATTGATACCAACGTATAAAAATGTTGTAGACTAGAGAGGGATGATTTAGGGCTATTCTAACAATTTCGAGGGATCATTTATAACCACTTCTTGTCATCTCCCTGTGCTATATATCCTTCGCAGATTATCATGTCATATCTGCCGAGCATCTTGCTCTTTGTAAGTTCTTCAGTCTTCTTTCCCTCCTGGTAAAAATATCATTTATTTTTCCTAGCCATCAATAATGATTGAGATCGCTTGCTGCGTTTCTGAAAGAGTGAAATTTCGATTTTAGCTTGAGCTAAATATATGTCCAAATAAACTATATATATATATATATATATATATATATATATATATATATATATATATATATATATATACACACTAGCTGAAAGCCCGCGAATTCGCAGGATTGAAAGTTTAAATCAATACCCATGTATTAATAAATTTAATTAATCCTGATTTGAAGACAACATTATTTAGTTGGTGTGGCTTGTTATAGTCAAAGAGTTCTCTGATGGCGGTGCAAATGCAAATATTGTAAACCATAATAGCTTTTAACTCTTGATATAGCTACATACAACTGACCATGAGTGAAAACTGACTGTGGAAGATAAATTCCAACTTTTGTCAAAGTTTGACGCTGTGACTTGTTTATAGTCATGGTTAAGGACGGTTTTATTGGAAGTGAGTCTCCTAGTGATTGTGAATGGGAGATGACACTTTTCTTATTGATAGTGCAATGCGTGAAATGAATACAATGTGTCCAGCATGGGTACCTGTCATTATTTTGGCTTGAATGACTCTTCTTCCTAGTGTTTTAATAAGAAGGCGGTGTAAGTGTAGAAGCTGCCTGTCTGATGTAAGGTGGAGGCGGAAGCGGTAATGTAGATATAATCCGTATGGGTCTATCTGCTTCTTGTGGTGGTGTAGCAGATCTAAAGATGGGTCTACGTTGTGGAGATCTAGAGCTACGTCTGTTTTCACTATCTGGATCAGATCTTAGTTGGTCTATAGATCTAGATCCAGTTTGTCGTAGATCTAGATCTAGATTTCGATCAGTATCAATAGATATGGATGGTTGATCAAGTGTTGTTTGTGGTGGTGTGGTTGGGGGATTTGATTTTGATTGAGTGTTTCTACGTATCTGGATCGTCTTAAACGACATCTCTTTTTCTCACCTGCCATCGTAATATCGCTCTATCTTCCACATTTATTTATATCACCCAGACTGAGGTGGTCTTATCGCTGGTTGGCCTAGGCTATGCGGGAGAGGTAGATCTAGATCTAAATTGAAGAAAAAGTAATGTCAAAGGTCTAATTTTGATCTATTGACACAAAACATTGCTTTTTAAATCGTGGGGGTCATGTCCCTAATGTTTTGTTACTTTTAAGCGACTGTGTAAGTCTGTGGTGATGGACGGGCAACGATCAATGTGTAAGTCTGCGGTGATGGGCAGCGATCAAACTTTTTAGAATTACCGCTATCTAGTGAAGTTGATGGCCATTGCGGAGGCGTACATTGAAGAATAAATAATATTAAAGGTATAATTTTTATTTAATGACAACAAAACATTGCTTTTTAAAAAATGGGGCTCATGTCCCTAATCTGATGTATAGTATTTCATTAAAAAAAACTATTTTATAATTTTCAAGTGTCTGAATAAGTCTGTGGAGATAGGCAAAAAATTCGAGGAGGGGAGCACACAATAAGCACTAATTTTTTTATATAAGTAGGGATATATATATATATATATATATATATATATATATATGAGGGTGCTAGTGGTGTATGCACTTTTTTTCTTCTGAAAAATTTTGCTCTTATGTCTGCGGATTTATTAAGAAAGGAAAGGAGGTAGAGCATCTTGAGGCCACACATTGTGCGTGTGCAACAAAAATATTCTCAATGAGTTTTGTTCTTTTGTTTTCTGGCCTTGCACTTCTTGTAAGAGATTTTCCTTTTCGAGCGTCAGCGGAATGCAACTGCTTATTTTCAGTCCAAGATACAAGTAAATGCTATGTCGCAGTAGCTTCTACAGTCTACATGCTGGACAAGCTTTTAGGATTGAGCTACATGTACCGGTAGTTAGAAAATATGCCAGATTGCCCAAGCCAGGATAATCAACAAACATACAGCTCAGCGACGTACAGCAAGCTTTGAGTAAACAGAATACCAGTGACTCAAAAGCGGAAAGCAGTAATAAGAGGCAAGATCAAACAATATATAAATATAGTAAGGCTGCTGCATACCTGTCCGTAATCTTGTTTCCCCACCTTCCTTTCTCTCTCTCTCTCTCTCTCTCTCTCTCTCTCTCTCTCTCTCTCTCTCTCTCTCTCTCTCTCTCTCTCTCTCTCTCTCTCTCTCTCTCTCTCTCTCTCCCTCTTTCTCTTTTTTTCTCTCTTTGTAATAATAATAATAATAATAATAATAATAATAATAATAATAATAATAATAATAATAATAAAGTGCATTTATATAGCGCATATCCAAATGATTAAAATGCTCTATGCGCTTTACAAGAAAAAGAATAAGATAGAAGCAGGCTAGATGGCCTGAACATACATACATAACATACAGAATGACGTACATAGCATAAAAAATAACATACATATTATTTAAAAAATAACATGCATAACATACATTTGCTTAAGAATATGATACAAGTAAAACATCATCTACTGCCGGGAATACGTTGTGGTGAATAAATGGTGTTTAAGCTGCCTTTTAAAGGTCTCTATGGAATCAGACTCTCTGATATATCTGGGGAGCCGATTCCACATGGTTGGTGCTACATAAGAAAATGATCGCTTGCCGTAGGCAACATAGTTTTTATGTGGTTTGACAAGAATTGTTCGGTCTTTAGCAGATCGTAATGACCGTGATGGTGTGTAAACTCTTAACATGCCAGTTAGGTATTCTGGTGCCATGTTGTTCAGGCACTTAAAACAAAAAAGACAGATTTTGTAGCAGATACGATCATTTATGTTCAACCAGTGCAGCTCTATCAACATTGGCGTAACATGATCTCTCTTACGCTTTAAGGTAATCAATCTAGCAGCATTGTTTTGAAGATTTTGTAGTCGTTGCAATTGTTGTTTTGGCAGGCGTGCTAACAAAGAATTACAATAGTCAATTCTTGATAGTATTAGTGTAGTTACAAGTGTTTTTGCAACATTATGGTTTATATACTTTCTTATTGAGCTGATTTTTCTTACTTGAAAATATAAATTCTTACAGAGATTTGAAACAAAAGAAAACATTGACATATCTTGGTCTAATATAGCCCCGAGATTTTTCATTTTCTTACTGCACAGTACTTCAAGTCCATTTAGATCAAATTTGATCACGGGCAAGCTATCGATGGATTTGCTGCACCCAAAAATAATTATGTCAGTTTTGTCTTCGTTTAGCTTGAGTTTGTTGATGTTCATCCATGAGCTGATATCTTGTATGCAGTGGGTGGTTGTATGTATAAAAGTTGGTGTATGTTTTAAGTGTCACTTGCTCCATATAATTGGGTGTCATCAGCATAAAGGTGGTAACTTATGCTATGTTTCCTAATAAGGGCAGACAGTGGTTTAGTATACATGGTAAAGAGAACAGGACCTAAAACTGAGCCTTGAGGGACTCCATATTTGAGAGGAAGATTTTGAGACGTTTCATTTCTCACTTTAACACAATAAAATCTATTGGTAAGTTATGACTCAAACCACGTAAGTACTGTACCCGACACAAGAAACGACTTCTTAAGCCTGTTTTGTAAAATTTCATGATCAGTAGTGTCGAAAGCAGCTGTTAGATCAAGCAGCACAAGGAGACATAAGTTTTTGTCATCTACTAAGTCCAGAATATCTGAGGTCACTTTTAAAAGTGCAGTCTCCGTGCTATGGTGCATCTTGTATGCGGATTGAAGAACTTCATCAAAACCGTTATTTTTAGCGTTTTTCAGGACTTGACCTTATTCAACTTTTTCCAGAATTTTTGATAGAAAATTGAGATTTGAGACAGGTCTAAAGTTTTGTATATCTATCTATTTGTCTAGTTTGAAGATAAGTTGAAATAATTGATAAGAGTCCTCAACTGTGGGAGCATTTCATAGATATAGAAGATCTTACCTTAAATTCTATTCATATCTATTTATTTAACTATCTATTTATTTCTTCATCTATCCATTCATTTATCTCTGTACCTCTCATCCTCATTTACCACATCTCTCTGTTTCTCTCTCTCTCTCTCTCTCTCTCTCTCTCTCTCTCTCTCTCTCTCTCTCTCTCTCCACCCCCTCTCTCTCACTCTCTCTTTTTTAAACTTTTTCTCTTTCTTTTTTCATTTTCTCTCAGTCTGTTACATTTCTGTGATATTTCTATAATCCTATACCTACTACTCTCTCCTTTTTTATTCTTTTTCTTTTAATCACTTTCGTTGAACAGTATTATTTACCTCTCTACAGAACAAACTTACTCTGATTTTCATCAAACGTTCTAAGGGTAGTGAGCGTGCATATTTTCCTCCGATGGCCCACAAAAAGTTTACCAGAAAAATTGTTGTCACTAGCAGACCCTACGACCTGGACAAAAGGCAACATTTTCGAACGCGATAGAGTAATCTCTCGAACGATCTGTCTGTTCTTGTCTGAGTCTTGATAGAATTAGGAGATATTATCTAGCGATTTGAGCATGTGTAATTTGTATGCTTGAAAAGCACCGTAATTTATTTCTTGCATTTAATACGTTAAGAACATAGCAAGGTATGTTTTGCTTCCTTATGCATATTTATATGGTAAGTCATTTATGCGATCCTGATAGTCATTACAGATGTCTGAGAGTTCATACATCCTTAAAAGGGTGTGAAAGCAAGATCTTAAATCTGTTAGTATTACTTGCCAGTCCATAATTACATTACGCCTACTCTCTACGTAAAGCTTCATTAGACATAAAAAAAAAAATGATTTTCAGTAAATTTTATAATGATCTTCAATATCTAATTATCCTTTCCTCTGTTTTCTTCATCGATTTGCCATCTTCCTCCTTCGTCTTTTCAATTTCATTCTCCTTTTTTTACTTTCTTCACCCTCAATCTTTTTCCCTTTTCCCTTTCTTCCCTTTCTTGATATTATATTCTTTCACATTTCGCTTCTCCTCATAAATTTTCTTCTGCTGCTCCTTTTTTTTTTTCTCTATCTCTTTCTCAACTTCCTTCTATGTCTCTTTCTCATCCCTTTTTGCCTTCTGCTCTTAATTTTTTTCCTCGTATAGGGAATCCGATTTTTTAAGAGTTGTCATTTTGGTGGAAGCTGTGATTCGTTTCAACAATCAGAAGTATTTCGAAGATCTCAGAACTACATGATTATTTTATTTTTATCTTTTTTTTTTTCTAAATGTTTTCTTATGGGCAAATTTTGTTTCCCAATGTTTACTGTAAGCTCCACACCCGTGGACATTCTTGCAGACGCTATAATTGCTTGCTACTTTAACTACAACTTAAAGAAGAGCTCATGACTTCCAGCTACGTAGCAGCACAACTCTGTGAAACCGCATTCCCTATAGTTATCTTCCTCTTTGTCCTGCTCCGTTGTCAATTTCCTAAACCCTTTCACCTAATCATTTTTTTTTACTTTATTTTATTTACACAATGGGAGTTTTTTCTTACTTCTATGAGATGACCACACGAGGGCAATTAACGCGACGACTGAGTTCAACGTGAAAGATTTGAAGGTGGTGGTGATTTTGAATTATGAGATGAATCTTGAAAAAAAAGGACAAATGCAAAAGAAAAAAAAGCGGTACAGATGTTGGGTTCATTCGATAGATCACAGATCACTGAAATGACAGTTTTACACCATAGGTAAATTACTTCAAGAAGGTGATTCCAAATAATTCAGTTGCTTTGATAACATTATCAAGTCAACTTATTTCAGAATTAAGAGCAATTTGGAGACCAAAAAGTTGCCTTCACAGCATACAAATACGAGAACTGTTATCCATCAGAGGGAGCAGATACTAAAAAATTGATGTTTCTGTCCTTTACAAATTTTCAAAACCAAACGCTTTGTTCTGTAATAAGAAGATATGATTACACCGGATGTAGCGTAGAGTCAGGTGAGAGGAGAAAAATCCCAATTAATGCAAAAAGCGCCGGCAATAATCAGAACGCAACTCGTTTGACCACAGTCTTTGAACTGTTTGCGTTACCGACGTGCTGGTGTGTCGCAGCACACCACATATTGGCGACATCTATTCCGCCTGACCGAATCTGCTGCCTGGCTTTCGGGTGAGAGCACTAGCAGTTATTTGCCACAGTGTTTCTTTCGACTACACTGTATTAACCAAGGTCAACGGTGGGCAAAGAAATGACTGTCGGATATACTCGATTGCGACTACTCGCAACGCAGAAACTTACATACGAGGGCAGGCTGATAAATAAGGGCCGTTTTTGAATAACTTTTTTATTTGAAGGACTACAGAAGCAAGTTACACATCAAATGAAAGCTTAGAGTCTCACCTATCTGATGAACTATCATTTTTCAACATAGTCACCATCGCGTTCAATACAGAGGCGCCAGCGTTGTACAAGTTTTCGCATTCCGTCGGCGAAGAATTCTGGTGTCTGGGATCGGCACCAAGTGCGAACATCCGCCTCAACTTCTGCATCGGTTTCATAGTGATTTCCTTTGAGATGTTTCTTCAGCAAAGGAAATAAGAAAAAGTCAGACGGGGCCAAATCAGGACTGTATGGCGGATGTGGTATGGTAGGAAGTTCAACTGCTGTAAAGCGCACTGGGTTTGGCGACTGGTGTGTGGCCGAGCATTATCGTGCTGGATGACAACGTCTTTGACTTTGTCCTGTCGAACCCGTCTGAGTCGGCCCTTCAATGCACGCAGAGTTGACACATATCTCTCTGAATGTATTGTTGTGCCTTGCTCCAAAAACTCAATATGGACGATACCTTCCATGTCCCAGAATATTGTCAGCAAAACCTTTGGAGCTGATGCGACGACTTTGAACTTCTTCGGGGCTGGAGAGTTCTTGTGTCGGTACTGCATAGACTGCATCTTGCTCTCTGGGTCATAGTGATGCACCCAAGACTCGTCACCAGTGATGATGCTCCGCAGAAAACGCTCGCCGTCATGAGTGAATCTTTCCAACAGTTGTGTACAGATCGTTTTCCTCTGTGCCTTCATTTCCACAGTGAGCTGTCTCGGTACCCATCTTGCCGAGACTTTCCTGTAACCAAGGTGAACTGTGATAATGTGATGAACTCGTTCTTTTGAAATGTCAAGCGCATTTGCAATGTCTTTTTGTTTCACTCTTCTATTTGCAACAATCATTTCGTCTACCTTCTGTTGGTGCATAGTGTCAGTTGCAGAGACCGGCCGCCCGGGCCTTTTGCGATCACGGACTGTTGTTTCTTTAGGGTCTTCTCCTCGATAAAATCTCGCCCACTTTCGAACTTTACCTTCAGTAAGACAAGCATCACCGTATACAGCTTTCATTCTCTTGTGGATGACAACTGCAGAACATCCTTCTGCAGTAAGAAACTCGATAACAGAGCGTTGTTTCATAAGGTGGTCATTTCTAGAAGCCGCCATTTTCTCACCGACCGAGATCGCTGCACACATATTGCAAAGTCACTGATTGTGAACGCAAATGACGTCACACAGATCTATTTTGTGAAGTGTGGTTAGACAATTGGTTCGAGAGTATGCATGCAAAATGTGAAGTTTCTAGCGCGGTTATTTTTAAAGTTACAAGAAAACGGCCCTTTATTATCAGCCCGCCCTCGTAATTCTTTTAAGGCAAAAAATAGAAAACCCCAATAATGTGCACAATTGAAGTAGAGACTAAAAATAAGCATGGCGTGTGAAGAAAGAATTTATTCCAGGTAAGATATAGACCCAAAATATACACCAATGTGAAGACAAAAAAAAAAAAGTAAATAATGCTTTAAGATAAAATGTAATTATAGATAAGGTTTATATTAAAATTATTTGCAGGAAGCGACAGCTACAACGATGGATAGGTAGGTTACACGATCGTCTGCCTGAGACACGCTGGTTTGATTCTTGCTGAATGCATTGGATTTTTTGTTCTATGTTGTTTGGGTTTTGTTTTTGTTTCGTTTTGTTTTTGTTTTGTTATTGTTGTAGTTTTTTAATTGATTAATGAACTTATCTGTTTGTTGTTTTTCTTGTTCTCGTAGCTTTTTTTTTTTTTGTAAAACAGTTCCATCTCCATCACAGAATGATTTACCGTCCAGTTTTTTTAAATTGCCTCCCAATTTTTTCACCCTATATTGCAAACATCAAAAGAACATATTCCTATTTAAACGGTCAACATTTTAAAAAACTTATTTGGAGGGTTAATGACAAAGGTGGAGGATATCAAAACATCAAATATCTTCTATCTTTTAGGATCATTGTGACACATTGAATACATTGAAAAGGTCTTTCGAATGATTGTTAACTTGTTAAATCTAATAAAGTTAGTCCGCACTCGCAGGCAAAGGTTGTGTGGAAGTTCGATAAATTATCACAAACATGTAAATCTAAATTAAAAAGACAATGTATAAACTTACCAGCCTAGAAATAGACAATCGAATATTAAGTAAAAGAAGACAATCATGAAATATTCATTTTTAAATATGAAATTTCTGAATATCATCAGTTTTTGTGGAAAATCTAGGTCTATACTATCTAGATCTGTAAATAAAATTATAACTGTACTTTAAATTATGATGGTATGGTAGCCCGAATTTTTTTTGCTCTGCTTTTGGACCTTTTTCGTCAGAAGAGTTATGTGATAATTTTCTGCGGATAGATTCTCGCTTAGATTATTGTTCATACACCTTTAAAATTAGGAGTCCGATTTTCTTCACTGTTACAACCAATGTCCCTACTATCATGACATGGCTCAGGCTTATTTAATAGAGGAAAACCCTATAGAGGGGATATTTGCGCGATTTAATATTACCTTCAGTTCCGAGGTGAAAGCCTCTGTGCATACAATTATCTCAAATGTCATTGATCTACCCGCACACTCTTAGAATAATCCAATATCCTCGTGACTTTTAAGTCACTAGTGGCACATAGTTTAGCCCGAGCTCTAATCGATATCGACTCTAAATTATCCAGAGTTGGGTCACAGTTTCCGATAAAAAAAAAAAAAAAAAAAAACATTAGATAAGCCTTTTCATCGATTTAAGTACTTTTTGTGTTCTTTTCCTCTCGCAAATTAATCAAGTATCTTTCTTGAATTTGAGAAGAAACCTAAAAATCAAATCATTTATTCTGTTTTATTCCCAAACATTTCATTATATAATTCTAGTTAGACTTTTCATAATCATGTTCTGTAAAGTTTTAAAGGTAGGTAAATGGTTATACCAACGAAATAGGGCGGAGAAAGGAACACGGCTAGAGAGTTCAACCTTCCGGAGATTGAAAGAGAGAGAAAGAGAGAGGGAGAAGGGGGAGAGAGAGAGAGAGAGAGAGAGAGAGAGAGAGAGAGATGGAGAGAGAGAGAGAGAGAAAGAGAGAGAGAGCGAGCGAGAAGAGAAAAACAGGGAGAGTTACTGAGAAACATACATACAGAAAGACAGACAAACAGACAGGGACGGACAAGAAAAAATAAACGAACAGGCATTTGGATAGTCAGATAGATAAACAGACAAAATACACTTACAAGCTTGGTTGTTTATACACTGAGTAGCTCCCTGCGGATATCACGACAGACGCTCTAATCCCGCCGGCGCTCCTCACACACAGACAAGACAAGACACAGAATGAGAGAGAGATAAGAAGAAGAAGAAGAAGAAGAAGAAGAAGAAGAAGAAGAAGAAGAAGAAGAAGAAGAAGAAGAAGAAGAAGAAGAAGAAGAAGAAGAAGAAGAAGAAGAAGAAGAAGAAGAAGAAGAAGAAGAAGAAGAAGAAGAAGAAGTGATATAGTATGGCAATGATGGAAGATAATTTTAAGAATTTTCTCCGAAAAACTGACTTGGCTTCTAAACGTAAAAATGTTCTGGGTTTTTTTTTAAGTTTATTTTTCCCCCTCTTCTTCTCCTTTAGGAACAAGAAGCAAAACAGTCAATATATTTAAATTATGAATGCTTTTCTACAACTTAACGAGGACCCTTATACGAATAGAGCTCCTAATCTTATTAAGTATAACTTCTTATAATTTTTTTCAGAGATATTTAATAATAATTGTTATAATAATAATAATAATAATAATAATAATAATAATAATAATAATAATAATAATAATAATAATAATAATAATAATATCATCAACGAGCCTTCATGGGCTAAATCTTGCTCACTTAAGGCATCGCTGGCAGTCATCATGTAACCCTTACATAACAGTTACGTTCTCGTTGGGAGGACTGGCATGTTTGCGAAAAGCGATTATGCTACGTACCGCTGGGTGGAAGGAGTTTATGCAAATGATGTCGGTCATTCTAAAAATATAACGTCGTTGTCTAGCTAAGGGCCCGTTAGACTTTCCTGCAGAACCTCAGAAATGTCCCAGCTGGCGCTCAGCATCAGAGAGGCCTATATAGCAACATAACAAAGCACTTTAAAGAAAACCCTAATGACTGCGTCATTTCATGTATAGCCTTCCTTCCTTTCTTATGCGCATCAAGAAATTGAGAGTCGTTATGGTGATAGAGAGAGATTCACTGTTAAATATTAGCATTAAACAAGCAAGAGAGAGAGAGAGAGAGAGAGAGAGAGAGAGAGAGAGAGAGAGAGAGAGAGAGAGAGAGAGAGAGAGAGATATGTTAGAGATAAATAGAATGTATGCATGTGGGAGAAAGAAAGAAAGATATACAAAGCACCTGTATCCACCATAAATGTACTTATCAATCATCCAAATGATACATGTATATCATTTATCTATTACAATACTGTTTAGTGTTACCACGATAATTCTACACCACCCTAGGGCAATAAGATTCTACATCAGTACATGTTGTACCAGGTTCTGTAACTACTATCCCGACAACCTATATATTTATTGTTAATCACCATTCATAATAATTACACTATGATAAGTGTTTGATCGTTTAGAGGCACTGTTGAACCAACGCCACAGCCCGGCGATAAGCTAGGGAGAGAGAGAGAGAGAGAGAGAGAGAGAGAGAGAGAGAGAGAGAGAGAGAGAGAGAGAGAGAGAGAGTAGAAAATAAAGGTTTGACTGTAACTAATAGGACAGAATGGGGTACTGCAAAAGATATAATGACTTATGGAATTGAGATTTAAGAAAGATAAACAGAGGGAGAGAGAGAGAGAGAGAGAGAGAGAGAGAGAGAGAGAGAGAGAGAGAGAGAGAGAGAGAGAGAGAATGAAACACAAAATGAGAGAGCAATAAATAAGCGAACACTTAAGCTGCTGTATACATATACACATAATGTTATCACGTCTCTAAGTTATATTTCTTTCAACTAATGTGAGAATTTGGATATTTATAAGATCTTATAATTGCCATCCCCTTCTACATTACCCCTATTTATTAGAGACCCTTTACATCTCGCCTTCTCATGTATCATTCTTCTACCCTCGCTTCCCCATTCGAATCAAGTGTACAACTAAAAATCTTTTCCCAATTTCTGAATTTTTATTTCTCTATAGATACTAACCACCTCTAATATCTAATACCAAACACGCGGTCCAGCCTTATCTAACTCTCATATCAACCAGGTCACGCCTTTTGCCATCACCATCCCTAGCCATTGCACTGAACCTTGAGGCATTCTGCGCCTACCCCTCCCCCAACCAATCTTGTCCCGTCTTAGCCTAGCTCTTCCAATGTTTTGTATAACTTGAAGTTATTTTCTTCTACACACAATCTGATGACGCCACCTTAAAGGCGAAACGTTTATATGTTAAATCAATAGTTGTGTTGTTTCTTTTTTTTAGTCCCGTAGCTATAAGGTTGTGTGCCTGTCTCTTTTTAGGTTCTCCCTTTCCCTCTCCCTTTCACTTTTTTGCTCTCTATCTATCTTTTTATTCCTCTATCTCCGTCCTTTGTCCTCTCTCTTTCTCTGTGTATCTCTCGTTATTGGTCTCTCTATTTATCCTGTACCTCTCTCTCTCTCTCTCTCTCTCTCTCTCTCTCTCTCTCTCTCTCTCTCTCTCTCTCTCTCTCTCTCTCTCTCTCTCCCCCTCTCTTTCTCACTTTCTAAAGGTGATGATACAAACGTTGGTAGTCTCATAATTCTTTTAAATCCGAAATGTATCGGTTCTAAGATAAAGATAGTTTTGCGAAATGCCAATCTATTTCATGGATTTAAAAAAAAAAAAAGAACCCCCCCCCAAAAAAAAAAAAAAAAAAAAAAAAAAAATTAGTTATTTCCAGCACCAAATTGGCCTGTAAACTTACAAAGCAAGAAAATGCTGAACAAAGACCAAAAAAAAGTAAACCGCTTTTTGCCAAGAATCTAAGTACCACAGCTCATTAGACAAACGATGGAATTATAGAAAAGTTAGTGCCACACATGAGGATGGAATGGAAGCCTTGGTTGTGCCACATACGTGGCAAGAAAGATAGTAGGTTCCTTAAAAAGATAGCCTTTT
>JAWDGP010006892.1:205000-207500 GCA_033675545.1 Elysia crispata
TCTCTTGCAGAAAGAATTCGAGAAAGGGACAGTAAGTGTAGTTTACAGGATCGTGATAAATGCCTATCTTCACACCGTGTCTCAAATTGCACCTCATGCGAGCCATGTTTTTGAGGCGCGAACATCATCAACCCTTTTATTGCGAGGCAACACAAGTCAAGTTTTGCATACGGCCCTCGCGTGCTCTGTCGCACATTGTTCCAACATACCAAATGAGAAGGTCGCTCAAGTTATAGTCAATGCAATGTGGGAAATGCCAAAATGTTACTGATCAAACCTAAAAGGGAATCAAGGAAGAACTTTTCAGGAAAATGGAATGAGAGAGAGTGTGCTGAAATTGAAAGATACGTTTCAAATACCTCAAGAGATAATGGATCAACGTCAATAGACGATGTTAGATCTGCATACATATACATTTTTCTCACTGAACATGGTTCTGGTGCACATGATAATGCCAATTCCTGAAACGCGAAAAATATTGCGAAAAACAAAAAAAAATCTGCAGTCAACAAGCGGCAGTTGCTATTCCCTATCACACAAGTAATTCAAATACTAAGGCCAAGAAAACTTCTGAAAATCCTATTGAAAATACACTGTTTGCTACTTCTTCCCAATATCAGCCATCTCATGTAAATGTGGTGACCATAGAAAGGTCGAGTCACAGCGCAAACCTTAATGAACCAAATTCAAAACATATTATTGATCCCACCTACTTACAATCTTTCTGGCTTGAGTAATGTTCTTGGTATCCCCAGTCCGATAAACTTTTCTCAAGCAAGCTCGGTAGGGCAGACTGGAAGAACTTCCCTCGGGTCTTGGCCTTAGCTTAGTCGCATAGATGATTATCAAAATATGTGGTTACAGAACATGTCTGGAAATTTTGGTGCATTCCAACAGTTTTCAGCCGTCATGCTAGGGGATAATTTTCCCCAACCTGCGATTGTCTCATTACTATCTCAAATCCCAGGGGTCAATTGTGTAACCCACTCTTGTTTGCCGAAGCTTAGCACCATTTCCACAAATTCATCTGTTAATTTAGAGTATGGTGGTAAGAATTATCAAGCTATCAACAAGTCTCCGTCTCTTGGTGGCGATTCTTTGATTCAAAGAAATGTTCCTTCAGTAACGTGTGAGGAGTCCCGTAACGACAGACTTGTTAGCATAACAGAAGGGGATAATTTTGTAAAAGGTGTTGCGTCATCATTAAGAACTGTAATGTCAGATGAAAAGCGATATCAACCAATTGATTAAATATATCTCCAGAGAGTAAATCGCAGAAAAAAATGAAACTTAAGTCGTTGTAAAACCGTGCAACAACTCCGAGGTGAGACCAGGGGCAATGCAGCCAAAATCAGACATAGAGAAAATAATGCACAGATTTCTCAAGCAATCAGCTCTGATGCTGGGACTGAACTTCATGGATCTGCACCGTACTTACTTCAGGAGACAAGTCTGAAAAGGCGCAGACTGAAAGATTTCAAGAAATGGAGAGAAAAGTTACAATCCTTTAGAAAGATTAAACCGCGTAATCATTTTTACGCCTGCGGTCAGACGCCTCTTCCCTCTCTCCTAAAGGCCAACTCCAATTTATTAGCCACGGCGGATGATTCATAAACCCACATTGAATCAGCAACAAATGTTGCTTTTGCACCAACATGAATGTAACTGGAATAAATTCTATTTAATCATTAGTTGCTGCTGTGACACCACCCACAGAAAACGTCTCTTCTGTTACCGAATTACCAACCTTTTGATACCAGTGGTTCTACAACTTCAAATGCATTATCAACAATAGGTTGTGTTGTCTTTTTACCATTACCAACATCTGCATGTCTTCATTTATCAAATACATCAAAATGTATACTAAAATCTAGTGTATCGTCAGGATCTTTAGCTGCCAATAGATCAACTACAAAAAGGACTGTCCCAGCAATGGCGTCAACAACATCATCGAAAAAACTTTTATTGCATCTGCCTACCATTAGTGCTAGTTGTCGCGTTGATCAGAAGCAACCCACTCTCGCACAAGATGGGATGGCTAAAAATTCTGCTGCAAATTGCTCTTTTATCCTGACTAACTCAATGCCAATGAAAGCAAGTCATTTGATTCCTATATCACTATCTAGCTTCTACATGCCTTTGACAGGACTGAACCAGACATCAGCTAACAAGATCAAGACAGGCACCAGGTGCGCTGCCATTTCTGGCGTGGAAAAGGAAAAAAAATGTCGCACACACGTGACTTACCATTTTCCAGTCTGTACGATTCATCAAGTGGATTGTTGAGGGCATCCATTGAGCTTGAAAGTGATAAATTTCCTAAAACGGATAATACATCTAGAGACTCAGATATCGTAAGACTAACAGCGTCACTCAATTTTGTCTCTTCTTTAGATGCTAAGTTAGACAATCGAAGCATAGCGAAAATCAAGTATGATGAGCCTCTCTCGCAGCACGACTTGACTAAGTTTATACAAGTAGAAGACTCTTCTGCGTTGAA
>JAWDGP010006892.1:212500-295335 GCA_033675545.1 Elysia crispata
TTGCTAATTATTTATAGCCAAAACAAATTGCCTGGTGGCAGGACAAGGCAAAACTATAGCATCACCCAGCCCTTAGCGAGCACTATAGAGTAACCCTTCTGGAGTCTAGGTGTAGGGTAGCAGCCCACCTCAGGAGCCTAGGGAACAAATGGTTAAAAAAGGAAAGGGAGCAACATGAGAAATTTAAGCATTTTTTAATCTCTTTCATCCTGACAATTTAAATTTCAGTTAACTCAAGGTCAATGTTTTTATCATAAAGAGTAAATAACACCTTTGGACAGCATGTGGGTGTAGTTGCAATTTTTTTTGGCATGTAAAATAGAAAAATTATTAGATTTAGAATGTGATTGCTATATAGTTTGATGAAAAAAAAAACTAAGAAGTGAACTGTTAAATCCTGAAAGACCAAAAAAAAATTTAAAGATCCCCATCCCCCTTGTAATTCTATCTTTTAATAGCTCACTGTGCACACATAATTCTAGAGCAAACAAAAAGGAAAAAAAGTGATACAAAAGATCGTACTTTGGTTAAGCAATTTTAATTCAAAGATTTCAATTTACATTCAATGATATGGGGATAAAGTACACAAATCTACACTCTAGTATTTCTCCAGCTCCCTGTTCATTTTCTTTGAATAATAATAATACGTGATTTTTTAAAAAAATTTTCGTTTAATTACTTTTGAGATTACTTAACAACACACACACACTCAAAAGGTAGCTAAATATGCACAATCTACTAGTTTTCTGAGTTTGCTGAGTTTTTTTTAACTGCAAGGTTAAAAAAATATATATTCAACTCAAAATATTTTTTATTACAGCCATAATGAGAGTTCTTATGAAAATGTAAACATTTAAAAAATAATGTAATACAATTTTCATATCATGAATAATGCAATACAGCTTCTGATAAGATGCCAAAACAGCAAAGTTATATATAAATATATATGCCTATTTTGTGGATAAGGTAAAATAAAACCAAACCGAGAGGACATTATAAACTACATGACAATGCAAAGATACTTTTTAACAGATTTTCCTTTTGAAGAGATAGGGAAATGTCAGAAAAAATGCACAAAGTATCACAGAACAAGAACTGCAATGCAATACTTGAACATCTCAGACAAAAAGCTCTAAAATTACACAAAACCACATTCCAAAGTCACACAACACAGAGACCTTTGCAAACACATGAAAATCCTTACAGAAAAAAAAAATTTAAAAGGTATACTTTTGTCAACTTCTGTATCTCTATGCTTTTGCCCGCTAGTTATCTTTCACAATTGTGATTATAAAATTTTGTATTAAAACTTGATCAACAAAGAAGCAATTTTGTAAATCACTAAAGATAGGCCTTAAATTTCAAGTCTAAGTAATAAAACACAATCACCACATTTTGTCAGATTCATTTTAGGTGATCTTTGACAATATTGATTAAAACCGTTCTTGCTCTTTATTTTATTCAGCATTGAAAATTCATTAAAATATGGATAATGTGAATAAAAGGACTCACTCCTTGATTTTTAGTTTATTTTAATGATTAAACAATCTAACTGATAAAATTTACTTACCAAATATATATTTAAAAAAAGAAGGAAAAAAAAGAGAAATTGAAAAAGAAAATTTCATTTAATAGATATATAAGTAA
This sequence comes from Elysia crispata, assembly GCA_033675545.1. Taxonomy (NCBI): domain Eukaryota; kingdom Metazoa; phylum Mollusca; class Gastropoda; family Plakobranchidae; genus Elysia; species Elysia crispata. Next base: position 214,148 of record JAWDGP010006892.1, read on the forward strand.
CTGTTATTTCTATTTTACTTATTTATATTGACTGACAGAATTTCAAAAAATTTGAGAAGTTTTTGAACTAAGTAAAATGAAACAAACTGGGGGAAAATGACACGCAAAAAAAAAAAAATACATGAATGATACTGCCTCTATCCCCAGTGTTTCTAATTTACCTCTAAATGATTTTCTCTTCGAATTCAGTTTCTCTTTCATCAGACAAAATCTGTGACAGAATCAAACACATGTGTATGCCTGCTAATATGGAAGTTTCCCAATGCTGCAGTAATATTGTGAGCTGTTGGCTAAGTCCAAGAGGTGAAAAAATTTTCATGTGTGTGAACATGTGGCTTGCTTGTTGTTTGTGTTTTCTGCAAATACCCCCTAGTAAGCTCCTTCTGGCTGGGGTGAGATGTCCATGGCAGCATCATGCAGCTGTGAAAGTTCCATGAGATGCATCTGCTTGTTACCTGTTGCTGCCGCTGCAGAAGAAAATCGCCCTGCATACCTGCAGAGAGTAAAAGCAGTGAGATTATCAAGAGAAAAAAAAGTCATTCGGATAAAAAAAAAGGGCTTCGAATTATCCGAAATTCAAATTATCAGAATATATAGAGAAAGAGAGTTAAAAAAATGTGGATGACAGATCAGGAATGTCGTACAAGTGTGCAGGGGTTTGGAGTAGGCCTTACCCCTTTCTCTCTTGTAGCCTTATTGCAGACTTTTGCCGGTAACGTAGGTGGGTACACAAACACACACACCAGAATCACTTGCTGCGCGGAGCATAGCACTACATGTATTTTGTTTTACAAGCCTGGAAAAGTGCTTTCACTGTGACAGAATGCCCAAAAGGCTTCGAATGAACCGGATCCTTATTTCAAAATTCTAACTAACTGGTATTTTTTAATAAAGCTTAAATAGAGAAATATTCTGTAAAATTAAACAACTTCGAAATATCCAAGAATTCGAACTATCCGGATTCAAATTATTTGGACTCAACTGTATAATTTATGTTAGTTGTTACAGTATGATCTATTGCCCTGAAATTTATTTTGCTTTAGTTCTGCGACATTTAATTACTGGTAGTGGTACGCAGTTTGCAAAATTTATCAAGACTATCATTCAGAAGGTTAATTTTTAACTAGAGGTAAAGTTTTAAGGAGCCAACTGTAATTTTTTCATGAAAAAAGAGTTAGTGAGGATAAACTTTTTATGCCCTAGCATTATGCAATAGAGGAATTTATACTTCCAATTAGGGAAAATATAATTTTAGAAACAATGTTCATTAATATTTGTACAATCAACAGTCCAGTTCACTTATCACTAAACCATTGTAATGATGATAAAAATGTTACTGGATTACAAGGGAAGAAATGATTGCAGAACATAATGAATAAGCGGAAGGTAAAGATGAGTCTGAGGAATTAAGGATGCAACATGGGGAGAGAGTCGGATGGGAACAGAGATAGAGAGATATAATCAGAAATAGGCAGACGTAGCAGATGAGGACTACATGATGTTGTATTATACAATATTATGAATAAATCATCTTAAATTGGCAGCATTGTTTTCAATTATTGAAATATTTCAAGTTTCAGAATTTTTCTTGACGTAAGAACCTCTATTATATTAATATATTTAAAACAACTGTTCCACTTTATAGACATGCCTATTACAAGCACCTAGCCAATTAAATGATCTGACAAAGGAAAGAATTGATTTTGTACTAGCCCTGCCACTGACCTATTAATTCAACAATCACCTCAGAACAGCTTTGTGGCTTTTTACATGTGGCCACCAAACAATCACCCTTCCCATCCAGCCACAACCACAATCATTTGTGTTAGGACCTGTAGCATTAAAGTGACAGCCTCCATTTCAATACTCCTCTTTCCATGTCTTCCTTTTCAAGCCGCAGAATGCTTATTTTGTGTTGCTATTGTAGCCTACAATTCTCCTCCATTCCACCTTGTTCTATCACTCTTATTTCTCATTATCTCTTTACTGAACCACTCAGCTCAGGCCCATATCTTGAATGTAGGACTAGCTAAAATCAAACATGTATATCATCTGTCACCTTAACATCCCCATTTCAGCCAAATTTCTATTCACTTCCAATAAAATTAATAGCCACTGTAATGTCAGTGGTAAAGCCCAGGTTGATTGTAGTGTGTTGTCAGAAAACTAGGCACAGATTAAAGATCACAATATCAAAACCACTATGCAATTTTACATCCTGTAATGTTTTTTTGCCATGTACGTCAATCCTCCCAATAATTATTATACACTACACAGTATTGTTATGAACAGGGGCAATGTTAAGAATCTTCATTTCACTCATAGCATGAAAGAAAACAACATTGGTAGTGTAATGTTGACAAGGCACAATTTACTTGGGTTTAACGACTAGGAGCATCAAGTCACTCAACTCTATTATTTCCTGTAAACTTAAGTGACTGTTAGCTGCTGGACTTGGAGAAACAGGCTTCAGGGATATCTTGGGTGGCTTACTGCTGGAAATGTTAACACTGCATAACATGAAAAAATGTTCTTATACAGGATGTCTCAAAAAAGATGGCACCCTCTATTTTTGTGATTATTTCAAAACCAACAGAGAAAAGAAGTTGAGATTTGCACACAAGTAACTTCCGCTTATGTGACAGGCATGTGCAAAATTTTAGAGAAAATGATTGAGACACATTGAAATGGCGCTTCGAAGTGCAAAGGAAGTATTTTTTTGCAAAGTTACGGTGCGTCACCCTTTCTTTCCCGCGCTTGCGTTTTCCTCCCAAAGCCCTACTGAGCACTATTGAAAGCCTTTTTTCTATACGTCAGTTAATGACGTCACATGGCAACAACTTAATTTATAAAGAAATCAATTTCATAGTCCAAGACACTCTTCATTTGCCATGGCACCGTGGACAGACGTAGAGAAGGCCTTTTGTGTCCGTCTCTACACTAAGACAGGCAGCATACTGCAGACACAACAAAAGTTTCGACACTACTTCAACTTGCGTAGATGTCCAGCCAAAAATTCTATCTTTAGGTGGTCAAACAAGTTTGAAATGTTTGGCAGCACAGAAAATCGTCACCGAAAGCGAGCGGGACAGGCAACTAACTCCGGTCGCCCGAAAACGAAGACAACGCCGGAAAATGCCGCTATTGTCTTCCAGTCCGTCCAGGCGGATCACGAGAAATCAATAAGACGGAGAAGTCAGGAACTTAGCCTGTCTAGGAGCAGTGTGCAGCAGTGTGCACAGAATTTTGCATTCCAATCTGCAGATGCAATCGTTCTCACTGCAAGTCAAGCAGCGGTTGAACGATCAGGACAAGGGGCAGAGGGTGCTCATGTGCCAGTGGTTCCGTGAACGTCTTCGTTGTGAGCCTGACTTTCTTGACAATGTGTGGTTCACGGACGAAGCCCATTTTTATTTGTCTGGACATGTTTCCTCACAAAGTGCATTTTACTGGGGGAGATCTCCACCTGAGTATGTTCTCGAACGGCCCCTTCACGTGGAGAAATGTACTGCTTGGGCTGCTATCAGTACTCAAGGAATTATTGGCCCCATCTGGTTTGTCGACGACGAGAACGAAACAACGACAATCAACGCAGAGCGTTACATGGGCGTGTTGAAGTAATTCTTCGTCAAACTGAAAAGAAAACATGTCGATGTGGACTCCCAATGGTTCATGCAGGATGGGGCTACTCCCCACACTGAGAACTGTACCCTTCAGTGGCTCAGATCAAAGTTCCAGGACCGAATCATCAGTAGACGCACTACAGTTGAATGGGCTCCTCATTCTCCGGACCTGAATCCCTGCAATTTTTACTTGTGGGGTTATTTGAAAGCAGTTTCCTATCGTGGCAAGCCGGCTGATCTGGAAGAATTGAAACAAGCAGTTGAGGAAACTGTTCGTGGCATTCCGATGGCAACATGCAAGGCTGTCATCGCAAACTTCGCCAAAAGAGTTGAAAGGTGCTTGGCCGTCAATGGGACGCACTTTGAGCATATGCCATTCTAAAATTAATAATTGTTAAATGAGTCAATAAAACTAGATCTATTTACTGTATTTCTTCAGCTTTTACTCGCCTATCTTTGCATTTTCTTTTCACAGTTTTTTTTTTCCAGTTGCCCCCACCGGCCACCTGATTTATATTGTTTCAAAACACGTTTTTCAAGTTTGACGTTAATCCTGTTCAATTTCGTTTTCACTACTTTTTTTTAATCTTTGCTGTTGGTTGAGCTTTTGTTCCTTGTTTACAAAAATTGCACACAAGTTGCTACATATACTGTTCTATGTTGAGCCTAAATTGTTTTACTACACGTTTAACAGTTACTGTTTTATTGAAAATTTCGAGGGTGCCATCTTTTTTGAAACGGGTTGTATATGCTTTCTCATCATATGGCCAAATTAGGTTGCCTGGCATTTACGTATTCTATTTATGAGAGATCTTATAGTGTCAGCTTCTTGTAACTGGTCGCGTTTGATTTCTTTGCAGTCCATGAGATTTGTAGCATTCTCTGTCAGAACCACATGTTTGTTTCCTCCAGTTTCTTTTGTAGCTGTTTTTAAATTCACCATGCCTTGCATCTATCATCAGGATGGGTTAAATATAGCACTCCAAGGCTTTTCTTCTTGTGCAGCTGGAGATGTATATATTTATTAGTAACCATCTTTCCTCTGGAAACTCATTTTTGCTTGCGTTGTTATTGATGCTATTTCAGTGTTGTTGCCTCCAACGCCAGATTAAAAACACCCAAAAATATTTGAATTGATCCGTTTAATTTCCTTGATAAAGATAATCAGTGAACACTTAATTTTTCGAATAATGCTGATTATCTCTGTCCTTTTGCTGTTCAATTCCAACCCTTTCTTTGTGCTTTCTTCTTCAAAAAGTCTAATAATCGTTGCAAGTGTTCTTCATTTTCTGCAATTAATACAGTGTCACCAGCGTTTCTCAAGTTGTTTACTTTGTGCCCTCCTAATTAAATTCCTGGGTAATCTTAAAGGGTTTTCATAATTATTTCACAGGAGAGAGAGAAAAGGTCCAAGGAAAGCACATATTATTTGGCATCATGGATTATTTATCTAAATGAGCCGATTATCCTATCAACTTGCATTGCTGCTCTCTATTCCCAGTACATGTTTTTGATCACTTGTTGATCTTTTCCATATATCTTCAACTGGTTAGTTGTGGGATTATCTCATTATACTGCAATCTGTGTCAATGAAGCATAGGTATAGGCCGTACCTCTTTTTGTACTTCCAGAGCTCACTCAATTACATTTAGAAGCATGTACACACCATTTGTTGTACCTTTTCCATTCACAAAGCTACTCTGTTCCTCTGCTATTTCTGGCTTGATTTTGTCACTGAATCACATCATGATGATTCTTAAAAGCACTTTGGTGATAGGACTCATAATACTCATTGTTTTATGAAATTCACACTCTGTTACCCCTCGTTTCTTTGGCAGTGCTATAAATAAAGAATTGGAGCAAAGCCAGATGGCAAAGCGAAAGAAAGATAACATTAGAAATGTTTAAAATATTCTATTCAGAAGGTACAGAACATGAGATAGGAATGACTATTGTGCTGGACCAAGAAATGGCTATGACTGTCAAAGGATATGGGTTGCTATGAGACCATGTTTTCTTTTTTAAAGATTGTAGGAAAACCATTTGACCCTAACATTATTTAAATATACCATACCAACATCAACTTGTACTAGTAGTAGCGATGATGTCATAGATAAACTTAATGAAGAGCAAACATAGGCGCATTGGAAAAGGCAGGACCTTCTGATCATCATGGGCGATTTTAATGCACAAGTATGAGGAGGGAAGAAAACATGATAGGACCCAATGGACTAGGCAACAAAGAGATGAGAGGAAAGAAAGTAGTCAAATGGTGTTATACCAACAACCTTATTAGAGGAAACACATGAGCAATCAACAAGAAGGAAATGGACATGGAATAACCCAGTATATAAAAGCAGAAACCACAGTAATTAAATCAGGACCAATTCAAGGTTCAGAAATGCCCTTCTCCATCCTGGGTCATACTGTCATAGTGATCATCTTCCAATGGCTGCTAAATTCAAACTCAAACTTCAGGAAACCAGAGGTACACCTAAAAACATCAACCTTTAACTTGGCTCTATTAAGATTCCACCTGACCCTTTGACAAATTTATCTTATGGCTGTTCAAAATGAAGTCTTAGCAGAAGTTGAAGAGGTGGATCAACAATGGGTAAAGTTCAAAGTAGCGGTCACAAAAGCAGCAGCAGAACAAATACCAAGAGTCAAAAGTGAATGCCAGAGGATATTTTGGAATTCATGGTAAAAAAGGAGGTAAAATACAAAACATTACATGAGGAAATCAGAAAAAAAAGGTGACAATGCCATACACGGCAACGAAAATCCTTAGAATTCTGAATCTTTAGGTTTTTCTTTCATCTGCCTGGGCTGACCACGCGTATCCCCATGGGACTCTGATAACCAGCAATAAAACTGCCCGGGTGCAATTAATGACCTCGCCGACCGTCAGAGCAGGGGCAGATAAATGAGAGTGGTACAAGACTTGAAATTTAGCTGTTCCCAAAACCCATTTTAGTCATGATCTTATCGGTTTTTCTTGGATATTTATATTACACAGTACTCATCAAGTTTCCACCTTTATTTAGATTGTTTTTTATGTGAAATGCGTTAAAATTAAGGGGTCTAGAGCTTTGTAAACCTTTGAAATTGCTGTAGATTATATTTTTAATAGGTCATAACTAGTGAATCGCACCTACGATTTAATGCTTGTTTTTTTAAACCCGAAGAAAACCTTTGAGTAAGAATTATAGCAAAAAATATGTTTGCAAAGCAAACACGAAAAAAGTTATGATGCTTCAAGTCGGCTCTAGCACATAATTGGCAGAAGTCATGACCGTACCTTTTTACTTTCACCAATATCATTGGTCTATGAATTATCAAATATTTTTAGTTTCATCCTGTTAATGTAAGAGATTTTTGGTTTGCAATTAAGCTTCTCATATAGTTTTAAAAGCATGTATTCTAAAACTCTCAAAACAGAACTAATCTTTTTCCTCGATACAAAGAACAGACAAAAGAAATTATCTACATCGTTGGAAAAATCACAATAGCCCATATGTTTAGGGTAGAAGGTAAAGACTGCAAATTGAATGAACACATCAGACATGTCCTTATACATTTAGTTATATAGCTCTGCCGAACAAGATAAGATAGATAAGGCAAAACTGGAAATGAAGCGGTACATTACTTACAGACAGACATTTCTACACAGCATTACCCCTAAGCATCACATTATTGACATACGCTGCATAGATTTCATAAAAAAAAAAAATCAACCTCTTGGTTGGCATTTCAAGGAGAACAAGGTGGGTAATGTTGCATTCGACAATAGCAAAGATAGAGAGACGGACTTCAAGTATTCAGAGAGCAAGTAAGAAAATATATTCATCTGCCTTACAACATGTGCCAGAACTTAAAAGACAGGGGGAGGAGAATGATTACATTATACTTCACGACTCCATGTTTTAAATGTGCGAGTACTGTAGTAAAAACCCTGTTCAAAATTTATGAGCAAATATAGTAGAGTGATAGCACGAAGGCAAACTACTCATATTATTTAGTCCTGATCGTCTAAGTTTTTACTGTTAAACAACAACCCCTATAATTCGTGGGTGGCATAAATTGCCAATATCAAGCAATCCTGCACCATTTACACGCCTGTTATCAAGAAACAAGAAACACTCCAATCCAGTTATCCCTCTGTGTCCCAGTAGTTGTCAGCTCTCTAGATAACCAGATGGACTATAAGTTCCGCAGCCGAATAGGCCCTGTTTAGGCATGAGTAATTTTTATGGTATCTGTTTCTTCAAATACTGCTCTCTCTTTCTACGGAGTTTCCTGCCACTTTTATGGTGCGAGAGCAAAATTATACTCATTTAAAAACAGCTCAAAATTTTCAGAAATTTTTATGCGAAGAGCCTTTTAAATAAGACTATTGCTATTAAGTGTGCAGACTTATTTCAACATTATTGGTATCATTGCAAACTTGAAAATCTCTACTTTTCATTTATAGCTTTTTCTTTTGAACTTCATTTCCTCAAATAAATATTTTGAGGCTTTATATTATGATTAAATCCAAAAGAAATTCATTCAAAATCATCTGTCAGCGCAGGTAAAATTTTGGGCCAGCAGCGCCCGTCATGACCGAAGTTTGACCTCATGAGCATCGTTCATGGGTGTTTGCCGGGCAGAGCAACAGGTAACCTAAAGATTGAGTAGTTCGTTGCCGTGCATAGAGAAGTGGATCAATAACAAGAGCAGAAACATTAACCCAGACCACAGCCACATTAAAGACATTTCTGGAAAGAAAACATACTCATCCACAGTATGCCAAAAGTAAAAAAAAAAATGGTAACATCATTATGGAAAATAGGTATGCCTAATAAATGAGAGAGAGAGAGAGAGAGAGAGAGAGAGAGAGAGAGAGAGAGAGAGAGAGAGAGAGGGGGGGGGGGGAAAGAGAATGCTGAGGGGGTCGAGCCTTAAAACTTTCTCAACATGAGGAGTCTAAAACTTCCTCCTTTCAATGTTCACATACTCTATCTTCTTGGGTTTGGATAATTTTCGGCAGACTGTACGCAGACGAGGTTCCACATAACTCCATGCACCAGCATTCTTGTGTTCCTCCTGAGCCCAACACAGCCTTGCATTAGGAAATCTCTGAATCTCTTGCTTAACCAGGTCAAATGGAAAGGGTGTCAGCTGAGGAGTAGACAGGCTTGCAATCACTATCACAAAAACAAATAGAATATCCTTCAAACTAGGTATTCTTCATTTAAAAAAAAAATGTGTTTAAATACTTCTGGGCACCTCTTAATTATCTGGGTGATTTTGTAATTAGTCCTCCCTTTTTTCAACTCCCTTAATTAAAAGTTGAGGCACTTAGTTTCCCTTAAGTTTATTCTGATAAGGTAGAGATCACTAAATGAGACCTTTGCTCAAAGTTAAACCTCACACACTGTGTAATCTTTTTGATTTTTAGGAGTATACAAAAAAAATTGTCCATTGAGATAATGCATAAATTGGAAACCATGAGAATTTGAAGGATGAAGACAGGCCAGTAAAAAAAAATAAAGACACAGGGTAGTAACAATTTATTGAATTTTATATAAATATAAACATACGAATATGGCCTTGTAATACAGAATTATTGCCCTGTTTGTGCTCATGCTACCATCTTCCTCTGTTCATCCAGTCAAGGTCTTGTGTATGAATACAAATTATTTTGTGAGTGTATGCTTGTAGGTTTTTTATTATTATTATTATTATTATTATTATTATTATTATTATTATTATTATTATTATTATTATTTATTTATTTTATTGTAGGCCTATATATTATGTTTTTTCATTTTGTTCTTACAGAACTGTTGCTTTTCTCAGTAATTTTTTGGAGGATATCATTCATTAAAAAAAATTAATTAAAATACAAATATATCAGTCTACAGAAAGACAAAATCGCTGGGTATTCTGGGCAATTTTTTTAAACAATTGGCGATTTTGCAATTTTCTTTGTAAATTTTGGCAATTTTGGTGTTTTCATTTGTGAAATTCCAAGCTTAAGTATTCAACACAGCAGAAACAAGTTTAAGTCATATTTTATGGGAGGGGACTAAAATTTCATGATAAGACAAGTCACAGCTTTTACAAGTTGACTCTCCTGTCCAGAACCAATACATGTTATGTATAATAGGGCTAGCAAATGGTGACATCATCAAATCCATGATCAGGAAAGTCTGTTTGACCCTACGAGATCCTGATAACACCATAAGCATTAAATGAGTGCCAACTCAAAAATAAAAATTTCAATGCAGGAAACAATACGGTTACCTGTACATCTTTGTGAATAGAACATTATAGAGAGCTGATATAAGTGACCTTAAGAAGAAAAAAAGGCAACCTCAAGAAACCTACCTGTTCAATGCGCGTTATGGCAATTTCTCCTTTCAAATGTTTCTGCGATCTTTCTTTTACTAACTCATAGTAAACTTTGCCAGAGCAGAAGACAATCTTCTTGACATTCTGTGCCTCTTCACATGTTGAAGGGATAAGACGTTGAAAGGTTGAGCCCTCAATCATGTCGTCAAAGCTAGATCTAGCTTCTGGTAAGCGCAAGAGTGACTTGGGTGTCATTACAATAAGCTGAAATGAGAAAAGTATATTTGAGGAAACAATTTAACAATTTAACAAGTAATGATTTAATTTAGTTATTTTGAACCCCCCTCTTTCTTGCAATCAGCCCATGAAAATTGATAAGCAAAAAGCTGTAAATCTGTAAAATGGAATTTTTTTAAGCTTTGAAAATACAAAAACTGTATAAAATTTTTTTTTTAAATTAGATTTCGTAATTCTGATATTATAAATATTATCTCACATAACACATTTGGAATGTTTGAAGAAAATTATTATTTGTTTAGGCCTACTTTAAGAGCATCTTGATACTGGTGTGTTTAAATATTTTCTGAGACTAAAATTGATACAGTAAGATGGATCAACTTTATTTATCCCTCTGGAGAGAAATTAAAAATTAACTTGCCCATCAATTTTAAAAAGACATAAATGCATACAAGAATAATACAGGTGTATATAAAAAAGGCTTTAAAAAAAAAATTAAAAATTTATAAACAAAATGCATTCATATATTTTTATAAAACTAATACATTATAAAGAGTAAGTTAAAACTACAAAGAGCATTCAGGAATAAAAAATGTAATATAGAATTATCTGAAAATGTTTACCTTGAAAGGTTTATAATGAATAATTAAATAGAGAGTACAATACACGTACCATATTTTTTATTTCAAATCACATCTTAAAGCTTAACTCATTGTGTGCCAGAGCGTTTTCCACTGTTGTGCCAGGCCATTTTTACTGTGCATATTGTCTTTAGAGGATGCATTGGAAATTGGGTTCCAGTTTGGCTTATTTTTGTGTAACTGACTTATATATTTAGAGTTATCTCTAATAGGAAACTTAAAAAGTTTCATGACCGGGCTACCAATGGCGAAACAAACATTGGTTCTTATATCGACGATACATCGTCGATTGGCACAGCTGCGGCTCACTATATCGACGATACATCGTCGATTGGCACACAATGAGTTAAAGAGTATGATGAATTTAACGTATAATATCATAAATAAAATATGAAGATATTGCACTTACTTTTTCGTAGACCTAGCAGTAGTATTTACACACATTTTGTCCAGTTTACCTTTTATATTTATCAATATAATTGAATAGTGTAATAGATTTTGGCAGGAAGGAGTTTGGCTGTTCTTGTTGTCAATGTTCTGTACCTACTGCAGTCTGCAGCCATATTCTTTATTTAGTGGATGCGTGGGATCTTTATTGATTTCTAACATTTTATTTGTTATGTGTCGTTGAAATAATGTATTCAGATTGCCTTGTTTTTCTTTCCATTTTATTAAGCCTGTCCTTATCTTTTTGAATGTTACCTTACAGATGAGGGCAAAAGTTAACACTGCTAATCACCGAAGAATAAAAATTTGAAGATTTGTCCATGTAAGTTTATTCTATATAACAATGTCTAAGTAATTAAAAGTTTTCAATCATTCTACTTCTTTTTCATTAACCACTATAGTTTCAGAATTGTTCTCTTGTCTACGAAAATGAATCATTTCTTATGTTTTGCTTATATTTCAGACTAGATCAGATTGTTCCTGTGACACCAGTCAACAAAAGAGTTAATTTCTTCTTTATAGTTAACATCAGATAATTTGTAATCAATCCAATAGGACAGTGATACAATCTGAGTATTTGTTAAGGATACATCATCATGCTCAGATATGCTGACTGATGTATACATGGAGAAAAAAATATGGTGATAAGACTGTTCCCTGTGAGGCCACTTATAATGAGAATTTAACTTCTGATTTGAATTATAAACAGGAATCCATTTTTAAGGGGGATGATATTGTGTTTATGGCAAATAATGTTTGCTGACTTACAGGTTTGCGAAAAGAGAGTGCCATCTGCCTCCTCATAGCATGGAAAAAATTGGCTGGAGTGGTTAAGTTGCACACAAACCAATTGGTGTCGTGAAGCTGCTGCATCTCAAAGTTGGGACCCTCAACCTGAAATGTGAGATACAATTTAAAAAAAAAGTTGTGTCGGGTCTAATGAAAATCCATTGAAGTCCAAGCGACACAATTCAGAAAATTGAAATTTGTCGGTAACAAACTTTTCATTTAGCTACTTGCTCTTTTTGCTCTATTTCCTGTAGACTAGTGTTTTGCAAATATTTTATTAATATCACTGACTATTTTCTTTTAATCAAGCAATAATATATTACACATCATATGTTATCAAACTTGATTCTACATGGGAGAAAATTAGTTTGTATTACTATTGTAAAAAGTGATTAATGATGAATTTCCTAGCAAATTTTACAGGCTAGAAAGAGTGGACCCATAAAGTGACCAGAATCTAATGCTCTTTATCACTTTAGAGCTTTTATGCTTGAATTTAAAGCACCAAGATCGAACTTACTTATAAATACTTTCATCAATTAAGGAGTATAACAGAATATTGACCAACAGTTGGTGACAAAACACAAGGTGCAGCTGGCAAGCCGTCACAACACTCATATTTGGTTAAAGGGTGGTCCACAAATGTCACTGGAAGCAGCGGCAGGAGATTATTGAGGAAGTTTCAATGTTTTGAGATTTGCCACTTTCAAATTTATAAGTGTACATTGCGGTACAATTGCGTAAATTTGAAAAAACATAACAACAAGAACATATTTATGATTCTTAATAAAAAGATTTCAAATTGATAGATTTTGCCGTAACTTGAAATCTGAGATTGGCTGGATCATATAAAAAAAAATTTTTGGAAGCTCGGGTGAGTAATAATCAAGTGCAAGTATTCCTCAAATCACCTTACTCAAAAACTGACACACTTAGATATAAATACATCAACAGTACTATATGACAAAAAGTTAAGCTTCCTAGTTAAGAAAACCATGAAATCAACAAATAAGTATTTAGAAAACACCCGCAGCATCATTGGTAGAATATCTTTAAACCCTTTCCTCATTTTATACTGATTTAATAATTTCTGAGTATTTTAGCAGTGTCTGCACTTTTGAACATACAGATTCCTCAAAGAAAATGCTATAGTTTGATATGCATAATGTCACATTACCAACTAAAAAATTATAAACAGAGGCCATCGTCATGTTTTGAAAATAAATATGTTGAGTTAATTCCTCTTCTCTTAGGGTGACAAACCATTCTCACTGATGGGAGAATTAATTCTTACATCCTCCACGAATCCAAATTTGTTCAAAAGTTATCCATGGATACATTTTTGTCTAGAATGAAAATGGATGTGCCTTTTCTTTCGTTTTTTTTTTTTCTTAATTTGGGTGTGTATTGGCAATGGCTTATACCAAAAGGCATATTTCCTTTGCTCATAAGAAGTCACTCTAAAAAAAGGAAAGGTACATAAACTTTGTAAGTAATAATGAGCAACTCATTTAATGTCAATTACATCCAACCAAAGCTTATCCTACAGTCTACTTCTTAATTACACCAAGCGACTTGAGTTGTTTTTTTTTTTTTGAAATAAAAGAAGGAAATACTTTTAGCAATTAATAATAATAGTTTAAGTGATTTGTTTTCAGTGATGACATACCATTGTATATCACAAATAATTAAGTTAATAGTTTATTCTTTGCTATGGCTAATTTTTTACAGTATCAACAGGAAATTTTTAGTAATATTAAATAAAAAGCTGAAAACCCTGATCTGGACCGTAATGTCATTTTGCCAGGGTTGGAGTGCTATGTGTATTAAATAGGCTTATAAATGGTCTTGATATCTATCTATGATCCAGATAAATGCTTCCACCTGTCTATCTTTACCTAGATCACATAACTTTATAATATTAAACTTAGAATCAAGATTTCGATCTAAATCTAGTCAAAATCAAATCAAACATATCATCATCCATCAAAGAGGACAATGAACAGCATGAGAGTGTTCTGCAAGAAAATACAATTTTGAAGGATCTTATGAAGAAGTAGAAATACAAGTTTAGAGTGATAAAGATCAAATACCCAAGTATAAGTTGGACGTAACATGTTATGTTCAGATGTTTAAGACCGTAAATCAAATAGTAAGAACAAACTTAACCTCTTGTAAATAGACTTCTCAATGCTCTGAAATCATTATCACTTTATCTTGTTATGGTGTCAGAAAGGCAGCATAAAGAATTTTTTTCGAAAAGTGAGACCCTATTTTCATTATCTGATAAAGTTTACAAATTTTTTTAAGATTGCACAATACCAAATTTGTTACAACAAAATGCCTTTGGTTACCTAAATCTTTTTCCCAAGAAAGGACTCATATCCTTACCCCTCATCAGTACATATGTTTTTAGAAAAACTCCCTATCTGAAACTAATTAAAGTGACAAAATAACCAAACTTTGATGTACCATCCCAGAAAATGGATACAAGAAGGTTGAGAAGCGGGGTTATATCAGCAAGCATAGCAATGGTGTCGGGCGCAAACCGGCCAAGTCCGAGATTTTTAAAAATCTTTTTATAGTTCCTCTATGTACGTAAAGGGGCTCCCCATCATATGAATAAATAGCAAGTTTGAACGCCCAATAGTTTTTGTTAAATTTAACATGTGACTTAAACGGCCAAGTCCCTGTCACTTTTTTTTTGTCGCGCAACACGGCTATGTCAGGCCCCAGTTCAGCAATTTCAGAAGGTGTGCATCTGGTTGGAATATCAGTTATATTGATAAGGGTAAGTACGTTTTTATTAACAATTTTTAGTCCATTAGAAGCAGAATGATGCCAATGTTTAAAAAATCCACTCTTTATCAACTTTTATGCATTTTTTGGCCAAAAATATTTTAAAATATGTCAACACATGGAGTTAGCCACATTGTGACAGTGATTCCCAGCCCTACTGCACAGTGCAGCGCATGAGTTATTAGAGTTGGCCGTCTTGCGCTGATACTTAGCCTGACCTTACAATAAACATTCCATCACAGTGTAACAAAACATCGAGTTAGCCACTTTGCACGCTATGTTGTATCAAAACCAGTGAGATAGAGATGATGATAACTTTAACAGTTTCAACAAAGATATTGATGACATTGTTGCTTGATAGTTTTTGTATTACATAGATGTAACAAATTTCCTTTTAAACCATTACATTTTTTATGTTCGCTTTTTTATCTTGTACTTTCAGATAATTAATTTCAAAGAAGGAAAAGAAAAGGAGAAGAATTATTTGCACGTTATTCTCATCGATCTCCTCAGCACTTCGAAAGGTACATTGTTTGTCAACCATTTGTGATGTCCGTGCAAAACATATTATAAAAAAAAACGCTACCTTTGCCAACAGTAGTACAACCTCAACTCAAACCACACCTATAATCATCAACAGGATCATGCTTCCTAAAAGTTTGCTTGGCCAAGATACTCAAGGATTAAATATTTCACAATCACAATTTTCTGACATACAATTTAAGTAAGCAAAACCATAAACAAGTCATGACTATTTGTAGGAATGTAGCATTGAAGTGAGCCTTACCAAACATAGATAATATTGCTGATCCTATATTTTTTTCGAGAAATCAATAGACCTAATTATTTGCACTCAATTTACACTTTCTTTGCTATTTTTAACAGAAATTTCAAAACAATAATGGATCCTTAGAGCAGAGGCAAAAGGCTTTTGGATTTGAGCAAAGCAAAGACTGAGAACGAGAGCAAAAAACGAAAGCTGAGCAAATCACCCGAGATGCATAAAGACCAAGATGGAAGATATAAGTATTTTAGAAATCCCTGTCTCACAATTGATGGAGATCCCAGGTGATCTAGATTTGTCTTACTCAAGTAATGACCTCTCTTTCTCTGAGTTACCTCAGTTAAGTTCTGCTCTTAAAGTTGTGAACTTTATAATCAATCAATGCCCCGATAATTAAAGGACAATTCGTGTAATGATGTGAACAATTTTATACAAGAGTTAAATGCTCGAGCATCTGGATGTATTGTGGAATCTGTGAATGTTGAGCAGTCCGGGGGTGTGGGAGAACCTGTGAATGTTGAATAGTCTGGGGATGTGGGAGAACCTGTGAATGTTGAGCAGTCCAGGAGTGTGGGAGAACCTGTGAATGTTGAGCAGTCCAGGAGTGTGGGAGAACCTGTAAATGTTGAGCAGTCCGGGGGTGTGGGAGAACCTGTGAATGTTGAGCAGTCCGGGGGTGTGGGAGAACCTGTGAATGTTGAGCAGTCCGGGGGTGTGGAAGAACCTGTGAATGTTGAGCAGTCCAGGAGTGTGGAAGAACCTGTGAATGTTGAGCAGTCCGGGGGTGTGGGAGAACCTGTGAATGTTAAGCAGTCCGGGGGTGTGGAAGAACCTGTGAATGTTGAGCAGCCCGGGGGTGTGGAAGAACCTGTGAATGTTGAGCAGTCTGGGGGTGTGGGAGAACCTGTGAATGTTAAGCAGTCCGGAGTGTGGAAGAACCTGTGAATGTTAAGCAGTCCGGGGGTGTGGAAGAACCTGTGAATGTTGAGCAGTCTGGGGGTGTGGGAGAACCTGTGAATGTTGAGCAGTCATGGGGTGTGGGAGAACCTGTGATTGTTGAGCAGTCTGAGGTATTGTGGAGGGTATGAATAATGAGGCATCAAGTAAAGTTGTAGAAGATGTTAATGTTGAATCGTCTCATGGTACTGTAATTGAAGTAAATATTCAGCCGTTGGGGAGTGCTGTGATCAACCTAACTAAAATAGAAGAACAGAAGCGGAGGAGACAATTTGGGAAGGCTTACATCGGAAGACACTATAATAAAAATGAGAAAAATTTCATTGAGGTCAACAAAGCGGAAAAGATTTTGGGACCTAGATGTATATGCAAAGCCCATTGAGAAGAAGATATTTGTGAGAATGTCCATGGATGTGATGACTGTAAAAGAGAGCAAGAGTGTGTCTGAATTACAAAGAGAAATAATTCATTAGTATTTAATCTGACAAGTGGAGGAGTGCGAATGCAAGTGTGTAAGGAGATGTTTTTAAATACAACTAAAAAACTTGGGTTTTAGGCACAGTTACTGAGGAAGGTCCTTCAAACGCCAAGGAAATTCAGAGCCACGTCAGGTCACTGATGGCCTGACCTTTGTCAGGGAATTCCTTGCGCGTTTGCCCAAAATGCCCAGTCATTACTGTCGCAAAGACACACAAAAAATGTACCCTGAACCTGTCTTCCAGTCGTATGCAGATATATATCGGGAAGACCTCAAATTTTGTGAGATTGAGGGAAAACAAAAAATGTCTAGGACTTTTTTTATTAGCGAAATAAAGGCAAACGACATTTCAATTTTTGTGCTCCGCAAAGACCAGTGTGACTTGTGCTGTGAATAGGCAATGCAGACGAGAGCCTCTATAATCGCCACAGAGAGAGGAAAGAGGCAGCACAGAAAGAGAAAGCGAAAAACAAAGAATCTTATCCTTTGTCATCTCGCCTGAAACTCTTGTGTGTTGACGTGCAGAGAGTACTCCTGTCTCCTTGTTTGAAGGCATCTGCCTTATATTATAAAGCAAAACTTCAGGTGCATAACTTGGACATGGCATCAAAAGATGTTTCTTTGTTTGGAACGAGGTAGAGGGCGGGCTCAATGCTAGTGAGTTCACATCATGCCTCGTCTCTTACCTTGAAGAAACTGCCGAGTCTTTTGATAAGGCAATCATTTACTCTGATGGTTGCACCTATCAAAACCAAAATCGGATTTTAGCCACTGCTCTTAGATATTTCTGTGTGAAATTTAGAAAAACGGTCGAACAGAAAATCTTAGAGTGGGGGCACACTCAGATGGAGGTTGATAGTGTGCACGCAACCATCGAGAGGCATTTGAAAAACATGGATGTGTACTCGCCATTTGACTATGTTAATTTAATCAACTACTCTCGGTTAAATCCCAGTCCCTATAATGTCAAGAACTTGACATTTAGATTTTTCCGAGATTTTGAAAAATTCGATCAGGGTGCCATTAAATCCATCAAACCATCCAAGTCAGAGAACGTCACAAGCATTTGTGCTCTGAGGTATTCAGAAGACGGCTCACTGTCTTTCAAGCTGAACTCAGCAATGACTGGGAGGTGTTACCATTGGGCAGAAAAGATCAGCTTCCAATGACTGATCCTCAGAGTCAAAGTTTGATCACTTACAAGCACTGAAAGCTGTTCTGCCTGAAGAAGTGCATCACTTCTATGATACACTTCCACATCAATGATGCACTTGCCATCATCATTCAAATTTGTTTGAATAATTCCTTTACATGTATACAGTTATGTAAGCAAATTGATGTGCTATCACGCCAAACTAATATTAGCAGAAAAATGTAATGGAAATGGAATACATAATTTTGAATGAAGATGAATATAATATATGTCAAGGGGAGGGAGGGGAGAAATGCTGAAATTGAAAAGCAATAAAAATTATAAGTGAATTGTAAAGAGAGAGAGAGAGAGAGAGAGAGAGAGAGAGAGAGAGAGAGAGAGAGAGAGAGAGAGAGAGAGAGAGAGAGAGAGAGAGAGAGAGAGATGCTGAAAAAATGTTTTAGAGTAAGAACAGAAAGGTTAGAAGAAGAAGAAAGACAGAAAGGGAGAGGGATAGGATGGGTGGAGAGATGATAGAAAGATTTAAAAAGAAGAAGAAAAAAAGAGAGAGATGAGATTCTTTGCATACTGATAAATAATTTAGTGGCATTTTGAGCAAAACCTCTAGTTTTTAATTTACACCTTCATGCATGGACAACTTAATATATGAGTCACGAATCATTATAATCTATTTATTTTTCTTAGTTTCTAAAACTTGTGTAAATGTGTTCTCGTAAGATTCAAAGCTATTTTATGCTATTATTTTGACTCACCATCCTTGTAATAAAAGCTGTTTTAGTATGCAGAAACTTGAGAGCAAATTTAATAGAATTATCAGCATTAATTTATATATGAAAATAATATTTTTTGAATTGTTGTGTATCTGATGTGCTGTATCAATTAAACCAATTATCTCTTAAAACTTTTGAAAGTTTATACTTATAAATAAATACATGGCCTATAGGCCTATATTAGACATTGATTTCTGACTTGTGTGCTTTATTACCTGCGCGACGATTTTACTAGTGCCTGCAAGCTAAGTATTGTTGAAAAGTCACTTATTATTAAATACACAGACTCCGAGCTTAGTTCAATTTAAATCCAGATAATACAAAGCATGCATTCAAGAATAATCTAGTCCCAAATGTGTACAGCTAGATAGAATGAGTGGCATAGAGCAGCCAAGTTATGTCCACATAGCTGTCCTTGACGGTACAAATCGGCCAAGATCTGGGGCCAGCACATGACGGCTAACTCCTGTCAACTTACCAAGTCTCAAAATGACCAAGTCTAATTTATGCAAAATTATGCAAAATGCAATATTTTTGTTTTCATTACGTGAAATACCACAAAGAATTTAACTATGTCAAGAAAAATTACAATTAAAAACCCCAATGAAATCATTTGAGACAGTTTTTTGTCCCTCCTGTAAAATCAGTTCATTTAGACTTGGCCGACTTGCGCCCGACACCATAGATAGATGGTTTCCTCCATCTACAATTTCAATAGGTCAAAACCAGCTTAGATCCAGTTTCTGCTTGCTTTTTTCACTAAGTAAGACTAGTTTACATTACTTCCCTTGAAGAAACTATCTCAACAATTTTTAAAATGAGAAGAAAAAAAAAGTTATTTCTGCTGGCTACCAATTTTGAAATTCATCCAAATTTAGAATCCGCTATCTCAAACACTTGCAAAAGAATATGTATAAAAAAAAAATTGTCATAAACTGAGGGATATTATTATTTTTAGAATGTGCATTTTCATAAGTTTCTGAATAAATCTAAATTATCAGATTGAAATTCAGGTGGGTTTTTTTTCAGTCGCGCTTTACTCTAGAAGAAATTTTTGTTACCATGAATGACAGCTGGATACAAACTGCTTTATTGAATTTTTGAAATTGTCAATACAAGCAGCGAAGGTAGGAAAATTTTTCTTTCTTTCCCCTTTCTTCTCCTCCAGAAATTAAAATTAGATTGCAAACAAGAGGAGCATTTTTTTGTTAATGATTTACCTCATATTTTTTTCTATGCACGAACTAAGAGCTTGAACGACCTGTTGCAAACTTTGTAGGTGTGTCCTAGAATGTTACTGCTTTCTGCATTTCACTTGTTGAACTGAAGCATCATACAGAGTAAACATACCTTGCCTACTGAGCACTGCTCTCCTTATATTTCTCTTAAGACAGTAAAGCTGAATATTACCAATATCAATTAGATCTAGACCACCTCACAAGGCTCCACCAGGCTGTGTAACTGAAAATTAGACCTATATTTATAATTATTTTCTTTGGAATTAAAATAATCTTCTATGATTATGGGTTCATCTCGTGCCCAGTTTCGACGATAGATCTAGATTTACTCTAGCTGCTCTAAGATTTACCAATCAATCTTGAAATTCGACTAGGTTCAGATAATATGTATCACTAGTAAGCAAACTGCTTATTCTTAGTATCAGATGAAAAAATAAGAATAAACCTTTGCTGGCAATAACGGCGAGATAAAGATGTAAAGATAAAGAGAAAGATGGGTTTTTTTTAAAAAAGAAGATAAAGTAAACAACTCGATGGCATCAATATCTTGAGGGTTTCAACTTCAATTCTAATCTCCATATTGCAATTTAAAATATAAATAAAAAGCTAAAAGAAATAATACCTATAAAGTATTTCGCCAGCATCGAATGTTCCTCAGAGACTAAAAATTCGTCTACTTGTCACGTCGAAAATTATCCTTTCACTGTTTCTTAATTTTTCTTACATGTACAAAGCAAGTTCAACCATACGCAGAGAAATATCTGTCCTCTTCAAAATATAAGGGATTCTGTAAAATAATGGAAAATTCTCATCCTGTGTTTCTCAACATATCTTTTTTTTTTTTGATTTGTTGTTTGTTTTTATCATAGTTTACATTGATGCACATTGAAAGACAAACTCCTCTTTTGAAATTTAATTTTTGGCTTGAAACACTTAGTTATAGTAGGTACCTAAACTAAAAATTTAGATTTCAATTAAATTTCTGTTATTTTTTTTATTCTTAGAACTCTAACACTCAAATATGAAATTTTGAAAAATGGCTCGCTTTGCACAGCTGCAAAAAAACTATGAACATAATTAAAATTTTAAGTTTTCACCTACAATTTTACAATGGCGGCTCGTGCCTTCAAAAACACGTCGGACAAAGTGGAAGCATAAACACAATGATAGATCTAGATCTAGCTTAGGTAAAATGCGTTAACACAAAGAAAAATTTCAACAGTTTTAGCCCAACCCATATAAGTGCCTCGCAACAGTTACTGACAATAGCAATGCAGCACACAACTTTACAGTGCAACAACACATGTGCAACAGATTTGTATAAGGTTCATGGGAGCTTTTAAAAGAAGTGATTGGCTAGGGGGGGGGGGGGGGGTAAAATAGGGATGATAAATTGGCCAGCAAGCTCAATGTTTTTAGATGTCTGTAATATTGCACCACCTTGGTCAATCATCCAGTGGCCTGCCTCACTCTTCAGTGTTTTCAGTCATACCGTATTGCCAGTTTGTATTAATGTTAAAGTGATTTTTTTTTTAATTCACACTTGGTTTTAAAAAAAAGACACTAAAAACTGAAATATGATATAATTATTAATATTCACAATTATTAAAGATTCAAACTCTTGAATAGAATCGACATAGAGACCATAAAGGCCTCAATATATAAGTACAATTTATAAAAGAGAATTTGGCTCAAGATATCACAAAAATTAGCCAAGTCTGGCATATCTTCAATTGCCCAACTTGGCTTACATGAAGACAAAAGTGTGAGGGTCAAAGTCCAATTTTTGTAGTACAAATTTCACAGAGCGGTCATGCAAAATCAAGTTTGCCCACATTGATGACTGATAGGCCTAGCAAGGCATGGCACTGAGATATTGGAAGCAATATGCCGCTGCTTGAGCTGTCACTAATCCGGCAGACGAATATAATTCAGTCGCTCAGTGCCCAGAAAAATTTAACCTCTTACATTTAGATTCTATAGGATTTGCTTGTTGTTAATTTTTTAAATACTTGTTTACTTATTGACTTTATCTGTATTTTTTGTTACACTGTATTTACTCAGCACAATTACCTCTTTTTAGTGATAGAAACATGGCGGCATGGCCCCACCTGCCCATTTGCACTGGCCGCCCGTGCCACTTTACAATTAAGCCATGTCTTTACAGTGACACTAAAATTTATACACATTCTTTTCTTTCTTTCTTTCTTTTTTTTTTTTCTCGCAGTTAATTGGACCGAAAAGAAGCTCAGGTTTTTAACCTGATTGGACCAAAAATATCAAAAGCTAAAAAGACACCATTTAGAATGTTTTTTTATTTTAACTCACTCAACATGAGTACCGAGTAAACTCGGCTGCCCTAGTACTTCCGTTGCATATGAAAACCAAGAACTTCTCTGAACTTCTATTTAGTAGTCCAAATCAAGTTTATAAGGAAGAGAAAGAAATCTTCTTTTTCACATACACTCATTTGCTAATCTAGATCTAAATAAGCCTTTGTTTGGCTATCTATATCTAGATCTGGCCATGAATGGATTCTCTAACCTTTCCCATTTTTGACTGTTATATTTAACAAGTTTCAACAAGTACATTTTCGCTTCTTTTCTTTTTTCTCATCTAAATTACCTGTATGAGTATTTTTACAGTGGAGGGAATTTATTTTCCTTTTTTTTTTTCGAAATTGGCGTGTCACTAGAAAAGTCATAAAAAATAAACCATTCATAACTTGAATGCCAAACTTGTGTGCAGTGCAGACTAGATAAGAATCTACTAACACATTAAATTTTATGTTTTTGCATCAATTACTTTCTGAAGTATGATCTTTTAAAATCACCTAAAGATGGCCCCAGTGCTGAGTGAAATAAAGCAGAATGTCAGTGTTTTCATGCACCATTTAAATATTTAGATAAATTAATAATATTATTTCATACTGGGAAATAGTCAGGATCGTCATTGCTCATTTGCAGGAACCGCTCCAATCTTGCACTTGAATGCTCTGGACCCTGAAATAAATTGAAAGAGTGTTAAAAATTTTTTTGTTAAGTTCATGTCACTTGTTAACAATATATAAACATTGTCTCTTCACCATATCCATACATCCTAGTTTACTATCGTATTTGTACATGGGAAGGGGGGACTTCTGTGGCCGTAGATTTTAATTTGCCACAAAAAAAAAAATGATTTATACTTATATCCGCACATCAAGAATGTCATAAGTACCCCACATTTTTAATGTGATAAACCCTGTTACACCTATTCATGCTCTGGGGGTGACAAAATCACCTCATTTCTACTGCTGCAATCATTCAAAATTTAATTGTAATTTGGAAATAAATTGCTATCCTCAATTGGGATGATCGATGTCTTCCCATAAACTTTCAAAGGTAAAATATCAGTCATACTAGCTGTTCTCTGACCATTTTGGCTAATGATTCAATTCTTTGAGATAACCAAAAGGTTCTTTATGAATTGATTTCTGTCCGCCACCAGCCATTTTTACCCTATTGTTTCTTTAAAAAATGACCAATGGTCAGTATAATGTCAATCTGTTTGATATAAATAATGCATAATCATTTATCAAAATGAATTTTTGAGGAAGACCAAAAATTTTAGTAGAACATTCCCATTATGAGTTTAAATAATAAAAAAAAAAAGGACTACTGGAGTTACAAAGTCACCCCCAATGTACAGATAGTTGACAGTAATGATACCAGATGTCAGAAATGGACAAAAAGGTTTGAAAATATAATCTCTTAAACATAAAATTATAACAACAATCTTCTTTTATCATCTAAGAATAGCTCAGATATACATGAGCACAAAGAAAAACACTTTGAGGCCATGATAGAGAGAGCGAGGAGGTAGAATGTTTGTTAACTTGAAGTAAGTTGCAGTGCAACGTCAGACAAGAGTAGCAAAGTTTGGATCTATGAGAGGCAATTCTAGGATGAGCCTGCATGGCAAATGTATCCTATATTGATATGAGAACTTGATGCCTCATCTCAGTTGTCATGAGGAGGAGCCAAGAACAAAAAGCACAATCATCACTGATGGTTTCCATGGCAAAATATTGGTATGAGAGGCTTTCAGCTGCAAAGCAACTGTTTCAATCTATATTCTATCTCTTCTTTCTCCAACTTCTCCCACCTGCTTCCTTTATATCCTTTCACCTTTCCCACTGCCTAGCTGTTTATTCCACCTGTAACACCTTCGCTTCTATTTTCATTCACCCTCCTCCTCTTACTTTTTGTTTGGATCTCTTGCTTTTTATCTGTCTAACTCATTACCAGCAAGGGTTCTCTAACTCTTCCTTCTCTCCCACCTTTCTGTACCATACGGTTAAACAGAGAAAAGCCTGTCACTTTTCCAAACTCTTCCCTTACAAATCTTACTCCTCAGTTTTCAGAAAAATAGAATAGAATTTTCGCTTTTATACTTCAGAGGCTTATCCTTCAAGGGAATCAAAATACGATTTGGTTAGGGACCAATACTTCATTTTGCTTTCTTTCTCACGCTTTGCCTTCTTTCACTTACACTTTTTCTCAATTACTAATTGCTCATGGACATTCAGGGGATGTAAAATTATTCATGGAGCTCAACACTTCTGCTGCAAGAATATTTCTTTTAAGCCTGATCAATATATAAAGTGATAGTTGCATTTTCAGTCCTCAACAAATTGTAACAGGTTATTTAATAGTTGTAGTTTACAGACACTTACCCTTTCTCCACTAATGAAAACCCATCACTTACCATGCCCTCAAAACCGTGAGGTAGCAACATGACTAAGCCAGACTGGCGTACCCATTTTGCCTGCCCACTTGAGATAAACTGGTCAATAATGCACTGTGCTGTATTGGCAAAGTCTCCAAACTGAGCTTCCCAGATCACCAAGGCATTTGGATTTGTGATGGAGAAGCCAACCTCAAATCCTAGACAAGTAAAATGAAAGGCAGAATAAAACCACCAAGGGCTAAAACCAAGACCATAGGCAAACATTGCAAATGGGCTTGAGATCAGTTTATAAATGTGTTGGAATTATTCACAATTTAGCCATAATCAGGAAACAATTAGATTTAAATTTTAATAATCTTCTCAGAAGCCAAAAAACAAGCATAATTTTGCATAAACAAGAACAGGTTATTCAAAGGATAAGCTAAAATTTTACACTTTTGGTTGAAAAAAGGAGGGCTTATTTGAGCTGGCTATGCCAACCACTGCAAGCAGTAAGTTGAAAAAAAATGTTCTCTGCAGGTGACTATTTCTAATCCAGTGTTTTGATGACTCAGTAATGTCATATACAGCAAGAAAAAAGTGTCTTAATTTGTTAAATACAGTAAGGGAATTTTGTAAACTTCCAATATACTAGCAAGCTTTATTAAATGCTCTTCATCAATTGGCTAACAAACAAACAAAAAATAGCTATAAACTCCAGCAAGACAGAGCACCTCTATGCACCTAAGGTTAATTATGCTTTTACAGGCAAGCATCAGGCTAGATTCTTGATGCACAAATTCTTTTTTGCACTCAGCACTATCTTCAGGCCTTACTGACTGACGTGCTGGCAGAGGGGAAACTCATCTTGTGCATTGTTATAACTTATTTTTACAAATTCCTTTCCTTATTAAACAAAACAACAAATAAGCCCCCAAAGTCTCCAAGTTAGCCTCAATTTGCTGTGAACCTTGCACCCATGAATGAACAAGAAAGTTTACTTCTCAATTTGATGTTTGAATGACCCTTAAAATTCTCTAATTTTGTTCACACACTCCCCCCACCCCTTTCTTCCCCGAAAAAAAAAATATTTCTGAAATATCAGAGTAATTCAAACTCAAAAAGAAAGATAGTCAACTAAAAAAAAATTTTAAATTTTAAGTTTTAATCAAGTTAATATCAAAATTCTTAACATATAGCTATATAATATTAAAGCCTCACCTAGCACACCATATTCAGACAGTGAGCTGTTGCATACTGTGTAGGGAGCCTGGTCTGGGTACAAGTTGTTCAATGGGATTGTTGTCTTTTTGTCAATATTTTGATGATGAAGGACATGATGACGATGGCTGAAAAATAGAAGATAAAAAAAATGAGTACGATGGGACAACTTACAATTTTATTTGACTTCTTGCTTTGCGGTGTTGAAAAAAAAAAAGGAAAAGGTCTCTTTTTTCGGTAGAAAACACTTCCACCTTGGTGTCTGGACTCTAATTGAGAAAGTAATGTTTTGTTGTTTTTTTTTTAATTTGCCTGTACTTCAGCTGAATTCATACATAAGGATACTCAATGAATGGTGTGAGTCATTCCGAATTAAGATGTCTCCAGTGCTAATATTTCCCCAGAGGCTTGCATTTTTTACCATTGGGAGCCAAAAATATTAGGTGCAATAATTACAAATTGAGAGACCTCAGTTCAGTTAGTAATGTAACATAATTTTTCTGTGTATGTGAGTCTATTTATTTTAAGTTACTTTTGGACATATGGTTTAGCTAAAATATAACGTCATTAATGAGAACTGCAGATGTGGTAAACCTAGAAAAAATGTGGTGGCGATATTGAGTTATTATTATTAATAATTATTATTATTATTATTATTATTATTATTATTATTATTATTATTATTATTATTATTACATGTATTATTATCATGTTCCTGATGATAATGATGATGCAAATGATAATGATTATCCAGTCTAAGCTAGTGGTAAAAACAGGTGGCAAATCAGTCACATGCTAGACATCTGCTAATTGCTACTTGAAACCAAATATGCAATCATTCCTAGAAGCCTCAAAGCATCAGCAGGTCTTTTTGTTTTTACTTATGTTTTGTTTTTGTTTTTTTTTTCTTATCTTTCATATTTAGCTAGCTATACCTGCACTACCCACCACTTTACCACTTTTCTTTTCTGATCAACAGTATTTTGGAACTACCTTGCATTCTTCCTCTATTTGGATTAACTTCAACATAGTTATTTGACCTGAACAAATTTATTTATCTAACACAGCCATAGAATAACATAAAAGGTGTAATACAAAATATGCAGAACTGAGGCGAGGATGATGGACATTTGGATGTCAAGTTTTAGTGGGAAGAAAGAGTGCATACAAACAAACAAAAACTATCTGTTCAAAATATGTCGAACAGTGGTGAAATCTATGGGCAAGTGGATCATGTTTTTCAAGATGGGGTTTGGGGGTGGTCACGGAATTTTTAAGGACCAGAGAGTATATTGCTTTGTTTCATAAACATATCAAAAAGTGCTAATTATCTGTGTTAAAGCTAATATTTTTTTTTGGTATGAATGAGGCAATGGTTGGGCAGAACAGCTCAGTATGAGCACTGCTCCCATGGAAGGCAATTGCAACCCACTACAGGTATCATTGCAAAGAATAATTATGAAAAACAAGATGATTGATTGATGAGACAAACTGAAGTTTTGGCTGTCAGTTAATATTTATTACAGTTTTTCAACTTAAAATTAGATGCTGAATTCTTATAGGGTCAGGAAATTTCAGAGTCCGAGACTGGAAAAAACAGATAGTTGTTGAACCCACTGCCTATCTGCCTCTAACACATATGCTCTGATTTTTCATGGTTCCCATGGACAGGTTTCACCGTATGTGTGTGTTGTTTTCTTGTATAAAGTGTATGAGGCAGAAAGAAGAATTAAGATTAAAAGGAAGCTCTGTCAGTTTTGGCATTGGATTTCTTCTTTTGTTATTGCATTCTTCTAAATTATTGTTCACATTTTGAATGCAATGTGTGTGCTTGAAGTGACAGGTTGGAGCCTACAAATTCTTATTTCTGTTGATTTGGGCTTGTTAAAAGCAAAATCATTTGAAAGTATTGGTACAGTTCAATATCTACCCACCTGAACGTACCCCTCTCTACATCCTGACCACTGAGTCTAACATGAATGCCTTCCTTCAACAGAGAACCAAACGCAAAGGCTTCTCCCAATGCCCAGTCAGCTTGTCTCTCAGCCACCATATTAGCACGGCCTTTAAGAACTCGTTTCAGTCCTAGAAATAAAATAACAGCAAGACACGTGATGAAAATATTGCTGACCAGATTGAAATACTTCATATTAATGCATTTCTTTACTACTGATACATAGAATTTTTTAAAATATAGTTTTGAGAATGGAATAACACCTACTCCATTAACATATGATGATCACTTTGAAAAATGCATCATTTAATGCAATTTCAATTAAATTAAGGGTTTCGTTGTTTTCCCCATCTCTTATCTAACTTCAGATTTGATTATGAAAAGATTTCCAGACATGACTCAGGATTTTCAGTACTTTTAAAAAATCATATTATGGCTGAAAATAAAACTTTTTGTTAATGTAAAAAAAAAAAAAAGCAAAATGCAAACATATAAATTGATTTATTTATACATAGTACATTTTTACATTTTCTTAACTTAATGGCCTAGCTTTGGATCTGCTTTTACATCTATTTCCTTTTCATCACAATCTGATTGAGGTATAATGGAAATATTTATTGAGGCATTAGAGTTCAAATCTGCCATGTAGTCTTGTGGATATCATGAAAAAAAATCAATTCAATTTAAATGTAGACTTCTTTTAGCCAAGGTTGTAGATCCTCATCATCTTTCATTTTAAAAAATTCCTCCATCATTCAACCTGTAATGAAACCATAACTATGGATTTCATGTGGTTCTATAGCAATACCAAATAATCATCCAGCTTCTATGAATCTTCTAACTTCATAAATGTTATGAAATAGGATACAGTATATCTGAATGTAAGGTCTAACACTAAATCCCCTCATCCACTCAACAACCACTGCTGTTTGTTTGTTTGTTTTCCTGAACCGCTCTCTATCTGCTCCTGTATAAATAGCCACAATGGCGAACAAGTGATCAAAGGCAAGATTATTACATAAATATGAATAGACGGAGATGTTTTTCTTCCTTCCTGATGATACCTCTGGTTTCATTTTACCTGTGAAACATGATTTATGGGTTTTTGCTTAGGTTAACTTTCAATTCTGCAATCATGGCTAAACAGACTAGGTGTACACTACTTAATCCCAAAGATTTCATGAAAGGTTTGATAGATAAAATAGATGATGATGATGATTCCAGCTTTGAGGCAATAGGTTTAGATAATGAAATACCAGAAGACAAATTAAAAA
This sequence comes from Elysia crispata, assembly GCA_033675545.1. Classification (NCBI taxonomy): domain Eukaryota; kingdom Metazoa; phylum Mollusca; class Gastropoda; family Plakobranchidae; genus Elysia; species Elysia crispata. Next base: position 243,562 of record JAWDGP010006892.1, read on the forward strand.
CTGAGCACAGTGGTTAACATTCAAAAGAATTAGTTCAATCTTTAGGCCTAGATCCAGACATAGATCTAGATCTGGACAAACAAACACAAGCCCCTTATAGGGGCAATAATGGATGGATCAACAAAAAGAATGGTATTGGGGACAATGTCAACCAGTAGTTTTTTTCGCTCAGCAAATTTATTTTTGTGCATATGTTCAGGATTGAGGGAATAAAACTACACAGTTAATTCAGGTGATTTAGTGTTTAACTGCCACACAGATTTTGCAGATCCTTTTCATTAGAAAAAAATGCTTAAAAGCATATCTTAAGTTTTGGTTATTGATTTCATGTGATTCTGTGTTATAAGATAATTCTTTATTCTTTTAGCCTCTACATCCATTGATGTTGACTTAGATTGTATGAGTAGATCACTGATATCACAGTGCCAATGTTGGCTAAGTGTCTTGCCATATGTTTTATAACTTTTATGAGCCATTTGTGATAACCCTGGGTAAGTTTACTAAATAAGATTGTGGCTGCTCTCTTTGCCCTGTTCTTATAAAAATTTCACTTGCATTGTTCTTTGTGGGGAATACAGTAAAATTCTCCTCTGTAGTTTGGGAAATGTTTTGTTTGGAAGCTGTCTTCTATATATACATGCTGTGATGTAATTTATTGTAGATGTTAATGAATGTTCGGATTTCGTGGATCTAATCTTTTTTTTTTTATCATCAAAAATTGTTGTATGAATTTTATAACATGCATCATTCAGATAATCATATAAACACACAGTTTAATTCAGCATGCATCATCATGCAATAAAAATATTTTGCAGTCCTCCTATCAAAACACTTCAAGTGCATTTGTTGTATTTGTACAGGTCTCTGATTACTAGCCACAAAGTATGACTAAACTGTCTTTCCACTGTTTTAATGTAATAAAAAGATTTGTATAATATGTTATTTTAAGAAAATTCATCATCTTTACTCAGATTTTCATCATGTTTATCAGATTTAGTACAAACACAAAACCAGAATGTCTGAGAAAAAATCTTAACATTAACACAATAATCTTTTCTTTTGAGTTTCTACTAGAAAGTCAAAAAGGAGTACATCTCCCCAACCCTCCCCCTCCCAGGTAAAACATAAATCATAATTCATTGAGATACTCAAAGAAGAGAAAAATTTTTTTTTACATAGTTTTATATTAACCTATTTGAAATTAAATTTTCTCTTATTTTATTGATTCAAGATGATAACTTTTCATTATTCTTCCCACACACTTAAAAAAATATTCCAAATAAAAAAAAAAAGGGTTTCCCTTTTGGTGTCAGTGAAATCTTTTTAAAAGTGTCTATTATTATTTAAAAAAAAATAAAGATGCAAAGGCATATCTTTTTATTTTGTTCATTTGTTTAGTCAAATTTTTCTTAAACTTTTCTCCAGTTAACAAAAAAAAATTGAACTTTTTATCAGCACTTATTTGTAAGCAATTACAGGTTTATGAAATAATAATAACTTCACATCACATGCCTTTCGTAATATAGAAATGAATAAAATTAAAAACAAGAACTTTTATAAGAATTTGGTACAAATGTTAAATGTTCTAATGTTACTGGTGGAATAAAGACCAGTTTTAAAATTTGTAAGTTGAAAAGACATGTATTTTTCAATTTTCAATTTTTATCAAACAATAGACAGCTAATCTATTCACTTTAGCTGAAGTCATTGCACTGAATAACTTTTGAGAGATAATTAGGGCACAGTCCTCCCTAAGGCGATTATAACTTTAGAGTGTATCTAGCTTTCTCCAACTAAAGATATCACTACAATTTTCATTCTTTGGTAAACCCAATGTAGACAAAACCACCTTGCAACCAGTTGGTATGTAATCCACACCATTCAGCTTTATTTTCAAGTTGTGAGTTGAAAGTCATAGACTTGTGCATTCTTTCTTTATTCATTTCTTTAGAATCCTATATTGATTTAAGCCTTTTAACGTAAATGTTATGTATGCAGGACTTTGTACCAAAATTTAAAGCCTGCCCAAGCATTACACCTAATGTGAAGAACAATATTAATTTTATAGATTTTGCTTTAATGACGTGATAATTATGATTGTTTTTGAATCCACCCATAGGGTTTTCCTGAGAGTATTGCTCAAAGACAGTTTTTTAAACCATTCAGACAACATATAAGTTTTTGCATTAGATGAGGGCTCTCTACAATTTTTTGTGAGATAGGCTAAATGAAGATCAAGATTTGCTTTTATTTCTTTCATGGAATTTTCAAAAGAGCGTCGATTTTTTTTTTTAAAATCAAATCTAAACAACCTAGATTAAGAGTTTTCACACTTTAATTTCTTTAAAAAATATGCCCACAGAGCTATTCCAAATATTTCATGTGAAGCATCATGTGCAATTACACACGTATACATTCTCACACAACAAACTATTTAAAACAGATTAATAAAAGTTTCTTAAAAGTTGCATCCTAAATAGAAAAAATAGGAAAGAAAATATTCCTTGGGCATATAGAAGAAAGAATTGTTTCACAAAATCTATAAACTGAAGTACATCAACAGGTTTAGATACTTATGTGTTGGATTTCCACACCACCAGTTCCACTCTCTCAAACATCATAGATTCTCACAAAAGACCACTCGTAACTCAGAGTAAAGTTACTATCTTCTCAGACGCACTATGTTGATTTATATGGCAGTTTTACATCTAGTTGCACTATCTTTGTTTTTCAAAGTGATTTTATGCACTTTGCAGATTGAATTAAGTTTCAAATGAGAGGGATTACAAATACGTATGCTTTTATTAATGCAACTGCAAGGAAAAGACTGCAATGCATTTTTTTTTAACCTAGACAGAGGAAAACTCAAAAGATTGGTGAACTTCAGACTTATAAAATCCAAAAAGATTTACCGACCAAAATTATCTCCTCCTGAATAGAAGATCAGGCAAACAATGAAGGAAGAACACAAAAAAAATATATTGACTAACCTCCATGAATTACAAAATCCTCAGGTGGAGTGCTGAATACTTTGCCAATGTGCTGCAGCGTTTCTTCATGAACCCCAGTAGTGGGCATTTCCATTGGATTGCGACCCTCAAAGAAGCCACTCCATGGCGAGTCAAGCCAGTCGATGTTGCTCACTGCCGTCTCCTTCTTGGCTAAGGAGTAGGACTCCTCACAGATCTTGTCATACTTGGATATTTCCTCCTGCAGGACAAAATGCTTTAGTGGTCAGTGCTCTTCAGTAAAAACTAAACTAAGGCAGAAAGTTTTTGATATATGCGTTATAAAAATGACTTGTTATCATGAAAAAAAAGCATTGCAATCAAAATTTGAGTGCACATATGGTTTTCTCTAAGGCAACGTTAGACTCATTCTACAGTCTGATAATTGTTCAACCACTTTTTCCACTTTTTTAAAAACAAAATGTTTCACTTAGTGGCAGGTTGGAAAGTGTACAGTAAATTGGAAATTCCAAGACAGTGATCTAATTTTCATGCCAATAAATCATCCCCTTGATTTTTGTCTGGTCTTATCTCAATCTTTAGGTACAGATTTATAGTGAGAAATAAAGTGATAACTGCAGCTTGGTGGTATGGTGTAACATTTCTTGCAAATATGATAAGTCTTTTTCTCTTTTTTTTTTTTACAAGCTTTAAAACTGGTAGGACACATGGATTGACAAGTCGCTGTAGAATACAAAAAAAGACATCATTTACCTTCTATTAGTTGCATATTACAATTTTCATACAAGCAATTCCCAACAGGTCATTAGTAGTCTAGATGGACCATTTCATGCACCTTTTTTTTTCCCCATTTCAAAAAGATTTTCATATAAAATTGATAATGTATTTTTCCAAGCATATGTTGAGGAGACAACAAATATAGTTTGGTATACCTATAAGACCAACGAATTTAATTCAGTGCAGTTTTGTATTGAAGCTGTAACCATTTTGTCAATAAAAAACATCACACAAATAGTGGTGTTTGTGAGTGGTTGTTTTTACAAAGTGGCCAATTATGTTGGTAAAACCTATATTTTTTTTTCACTTATTTCTTCAAATGATGCCTTTTCACTTACAAAACGGAACTAACAAAGAGCACAATTCCTTTTAAAACTAATCTTCTATTTGTGCTTCTCGACGTTATGCTCTATGTCATTTAGAGGCCTACTTTAAGTAGAGCAGATCAGCTGTAATAAAAGACTGGCTAGCTTGTTATATGCTTGCACAGAGAAGGATGTTAAAAATAGAATTCAATACAGTCAACAGGATGAATGCAAACCCTTCAATCTGATTGGGCCTCTTAAAACAAACTAGGTCATTTCATATCGTACTATAACTTCCAGAATATACTTCGTTCCCTGCTTACTTTCACTTTCGGGACTGAACCATGGTTATCAAGTTCACCGGACATGACTTCTTTCTTCTTGGAAACCTTCTTTATTCTACTTCTAGTCTCAATAGACAAATGGCCATCTGTAATCACCTTTGTCCACAAAAAAAAAGTTCCTCACCATAATGTAGAAAAGCATTTAAGCCCCATATAAATCTGAACAGCCATTTTTGGCGCTTTTTTTTCAATACTTGTTTCAAAAGATTTGATCATTTTATTTTTTAGATAAATCTTAGCATGTTTAAACTTCTAGCAATGAATACAAAAGATCAGGCATTATCATGGTTCTTCTGACGTCATGATGACACAAATAGGTTCATTACTACCGTTTCTTTTCAATTATTTTTTAATCCTAGGGTGGGAAAAGTGGGGCCTGCACTTCTTAGTTTCAGGTTGATAATTATTGACACCATTGTGCAAACTGATGTAGGTCTATGTTTTTTACGATCTTCCTGATGTCACAATGACAGAAAAATATGTAACTGTAACATCTGGAGGGACAAAATGTTCATAGATGAATTTGTTGAATCTTAATCAACACTGTAAACACTAGTATCTAGCTCTTGATGAGGAATTAATGTCCAGGCAGTTTACATTGAAGTCTAAATCAGTTTAAAAGCAGCAAACACAAAATTCTGAAACAAGTTCTTCCCGAAGTTACAATGACAGACATGTCACTGTAACATTGGGAAGAACAAAATGTTCACAGACTTATTCATACACTCCTTATAAATATTGTAGAAACACTAGGCTTTAGCTCTTGGTGAGGAATCAAAATGCAGCCAACTTACACATAAATTTAAATAAGTTTAAAAGCTGCAAACACGAAATTCTGAAATAAGTTCTTCCCAATGTTACAATGACACAAATTGAAGTCCATAACTTATCATTAATTATGGGTCTTTCTATTCAACAATCATATCTTAATGAATTATAACAGCTATTTTCTCTCTCAAAGTAATACTTGTATGGTTTTTTTTTGCTTTTAAGGTAGCTAAATTTTAAAACCAAACATTTCTTTCATATGGTCGAAAAAATTATCTCCAAAACCATTATCTTTTAAGTTCAAACATTTCTCTTTGGTATAGAACAGGTTTTAGACCAAAAAATACAAAATTAAACAATAGATCTAATGTGACGTTTTATCGCAGACCTTTGAGAGTGGCTCATATATATAAGTCCACAGAGGTGTCTGATGCAGGACATAAACTCAAGTGAAGTTATGCACTTCCAGTTTTGTTTTAAAATACATAGCAATGGCTTCAATACTTGGTGCCAGATGTTCATGCAGAAAGCAGCAAATTTTTGCTCATCATCTCTGGAGCTTGCTAAAGCCCTTTGCTTGATAGTCTGTTGCTGAGGTCTCATCCATAAATTTCATAAATTTCCATAAATGATCTTGCAACTCCACAAGCCAAACTGAAAATCTTGCACCAAGCCTTTAATGGTTTGAACAAAGAAAGATTTCAATGGAGAAATATCTCCTTTGTGCACATTGAAGAGCTTCTCAAATTAATTACGATCAAATTAAAGCAGTTTTGATGGATTTTTTTTTTTTGCATAATAACCAGGCATCATTGGAAATTTATTAAGAAATTGGTGGAGCAGTTAATGGAAAATTTTTCCACATTTTAGTAGGGATTTAAGCAAATTTGTAATATTCTATGTTAAATGACTCCATTTGAGTCTTGGTGAAAGAAAAATTATTTGAGAGAAAAAGTCGTAAACTTCACCCGAATTGATGATATTTCAAACAGTTGCTATCTCTCAGCTTTGGTTAACATCCACAGGTGGTAAGTGCTTTTTGTGAAAGTGACACTGGTTTAATTTTCCTTGGAGCCCCAGAAGTCTTACACCAAACAAATTTGATTAATCAATCAGGTGCCTTGCTCCTTAGTGTGGGTAGTCATGACCCTCCACGTATTTCGATTCCTTGTCGCTTTCAGTGCATCTATCACTTGTCCTATATTTAGCCACTTTGTAAGTGAATCCCAAATCTTTTCTGCCCACTTTCCCCTGCTGCCTTTTCCTTCGATCATTCCAGCTATCATAAGGTGTTCCAGTGCCTCTCTTCTCATAACACGGCCAAAATAGGTTGTCTGGCGTTTACATATTCTTTTTATGAGTGACTTCCATATCTTTTTTTAAAGGTCCATTTTGCCTGTTTTTGTGATTCTTTTTCTGGAGCAATCGGCCTGCCCCTCAGGGTTAACAAAACTGATTGTAGCCAGGTTCAACTATACGACTTGTCCCGATTAGAAAGTAATACTTATGGTCTTAAAACCTTCAAAGACATTGAAAACCTGAAAAAGATCGCAGAACAGAGGGATCAGTGGAGGATACTATGCACAGGAATACAAAAGGCAGCCGAGGCGTTGCAGTCTGACGACTACGATGCGGAACGGCGATAAGTCTAAGTCAAGTCAACTATACCTACTACTGCGCTAAAAGTGGCTAGCTGATCTATTGATTATCCTAAGAAATCATTTTTTTTTCTTGCCTATTCCTTTTTTTTTAACTATCAGTTGACCACTGAACATTTCAACAAAAGATAAAGCATATATGATCCTTTAACCATGACTACTGGGAGGATAGAGTCACAGCAAAACATAAAAATATCCTGCTTAAAAGAACACTATGAAGAAGAGGTAAATCGAAAGTCAAGAAAGGACTTGAGTACAGCAGGACACGACTTGCATGTCAAACCCTTCACACTATAAAGAGGTGTTGTCGATTTTGTACTGTCTCTTGGTGTGAAACATCCAAAACAGAAGTAAAATTTGACTCCCTCACCATGCACAAAATTATGTTTCTGATTTTTGCCCAGCTTAACACCGGGCATCCACAGTCACAATGATCTGTAAACTCTATTACATGAGCTCAAGTCTAAAATACAACTGCATGATACATTGCTTTTCAGGTGTTCAATTTCATATCAAATAGGCATGTTCAATTTCATATCAAATAAGCAAATATATATTTCCAAAACAAACATTCCACATACTTATGAACATTTTGGAATGCAAACAAATTATCCTAAAATGACAGAAACACTTACTTCATCAGAGAAAAAAAAGCTGAGGGGAGCCTAACTGGTAATGGCAATGTAAATTTAGAAAGTAAAGGCATATTGGGATATTTGTCTTCACATTGAAGTATATTCAAAATACTTTCTACTTTAAATTGATAAACAGGTGCTTCAGCTTTAAAGAAATTATCATTAACATCACAAAAATGTCCTAAAAATCAAGCTCCTAAACCTTAAAGACATGGACATTATAATGTTTCCAGAGCTAACAAATGACACAAAATTCAAAATCCAATTTAAATATAATATCACCATCTCACCTCATACTCCTGTTGTGTAACAACTCCATTGTTGATTAGGTACTCTGCATACTTGGCTAAAACTGTTGGCTGCTTGGCTATTTTCTTGTACATAAGGGGCTGGGTAAACATAGGTTCATCTATTTCATTATGCCCAAATCGCCTGTAGCATACCTGAAATGTAATTGCAGAGGCAGCTTCTGTTACACCAAAATAAGGCAGAATACATGTCTATTTCTGCAACCAGTACACCTGGTATCCTATGTAATCATGATTACTACATTATGCTCAAGTTACCTGTAAAGTTACCCAAGAAAAAAAAAGGGAAACATTTAATATAACATTTATACCCACAATTGCTAAGTTATGCTTTATGTCCAGGTAAAATGAAAATGTAAGATATCCCTTCAGTTATTGCAAGCAATTTAAGACAACATTAAAAATGCATAGATGTTTTCAAAAGTAAGTCTCTTGTGCCATCTGAGAATGGAAAAAAACAAGAAGAAAAAAAATTGAAAACAGAACACACCCATCTAAAACCATCTCAAAACTACATGTTTTTGGTGGATTTTTGGATCATGATTCATCATGTTCTTGGTATAGGTCTTTAGGAGTTTTAAGATCCTTCTTTCAAATGATTAGTTTAACAAAACCATTGATTTCAGTCATCCTTGAAATCTCTCCAAACCAAGCCTCTTATAGAACACTTGACAACAAAAACATGAGGACAATTATAGATCTTTTTTTAAACTTTAATTTATGTTGAACTCCCTTCACTTCAAAGAGTGCTTCATGTTGTGAGCAAAGGCTTACTAAATGGACAAAAACAGATGTAGATTTTTCTTTTGACCTAGCCTACATGTGGACAAAAAAGCAGCGCACAGATTGAAAAGCAGCATACCCTGTATCCTCTCATGTTGGAGCTATAGAAACACAATCAATCATGAATAAAAATCTATATTTTAAATCGGGACGAGAGAATTACCAAGTCAATAACAACATCTTTGCCAAAGGTTTCTCGCCACTCAGAGGCCACCTTGCATACATAGATTACTGCCTCTGGATCATCAGCATTGACATGAAATATGGGGGCGTTGACTACTCGAGCCACATCAGTGCAGTATGGAGATGATCGTGATGACCGTGGATCAGTTGTGAATCCAATCTGTTGAGTCAAAAATGGAGGCACTTGAATGCATTGCTATTATCTTATTCCTCTCATTAAGTTGAATTTATTACATGTAGCCTTGCATCATTCTTTTAATTTTTGAATATTGTCTAGAGTGAATCATTTTCATTTTAAAAATCTGTGAGCATCTAGCTTCATTAAAGAAAAATTAATTCTTTTTTTCTCCAAATATGAAATGTTCCAAAGTAATAAATGATATGGGGAAACAAACTTCAATTCATCATGCCAAAAGATCTGGCTTCATTTCAATTTCATCTACTTCAGTTAAGAGTATGTGTATGATTATAAGGGTAGACCACAATTTCAAGAGGTGGCCTGCTTGATCATTAATGATGCCTACTGCACCTCTTACTGAGTCGATGACTTTCAAATCATTAAAAAGAATACCTGTTTCTGAATTAAGCATTAGACCCAATCGTAACTGACTCACTTGGTTGTTGACCACAATGTGGACAGTGCCATGGGTAGTAAAAGCTGGCAAGTCTGATAAGTGAAGGCACTCATACACAATGCCCTGGCCAGAGAAGGCTGCATCTCCATGGATCAGCATTGGCATTACCTGCACACATTACAAACAAGCAAATTCTACAGATAAAAACATTTCAGAAAATTCTTTGCTCTTCTCTAAAAACTCAAATAATGAAATTTCACAACCTCAAAACTGTTACTTTTTATGTTGTTCAAAGCTTGGATTTTTATTTTTATTTTCTTACATGATAGATCAGAACAAAATAATTATTATTGCTTAAGCAACAATTTTCAATTACAGAGACATCCCCTCCACACTATTTGGAATTCCATACCTTTACAATGCACTGAGTATAATATAAATTGTTTTATCCTGAGAGTGCCAAGATGCTTTTGGTACTTCATGCGCGACAATTGCCAAAAGACCTATCCAGCATATTTGATACAGACAGCATAACTTATCTATGCTCTACTTGACATGGAATTTCAAAGAGCAAAATGGATACAATATTTCAAGTCAGCTGTATTTTATTTCCATACAGATAGCTCTATATGAAAAGAAAAGTAAACCAGTAAAAAGACTGATCTAGATCTAGTAACATTTTCAGTTTACCATCTGATTCAGAAATATCCTGTGCAGAATGGCCGAAAAAAGAGTAAATTGCTCTAATTCTGCTTCAACATAATCTGCATCTTTATTTACTTTAGTAAGTGTTAGCTCTTGGTATAGTAACTTTAAAAAGAAAAGAAAAAAAAAAAGAGATATATATGTATGTATGTATGTATGTATGTATGTATGTATGTATGTATGTATGTATATATATATATATATATAGTTTGAAGATAAGTTGGAATAATTGTTAAGAGTGCTCAACTGTGGGAGCATTTCATAGAGTCGCCTGTCCTCCGTTTGAAACACAAGTGTAGTAAGCAGAGAATTTAAGGTAAGATCCCCCCCCCCCCCTTCTCTCTCTCTCTCTCTCTCTCTCTCTATATATATATATATATATATATATAGAGAGAGAGAGAGAGAGAGAGAGAGAGAGAGAGAGAGAGAGAGAGAGAGAGAGAGAGAGAGAGAGAGAGAGAGAGAGAGAGAGAGAGAGAAAATGCCTGTGTCTTTATAATAGCTGCCCATTTAATGAATCTTTAAGCCTTATGTCGCTAGTGGCTTAATGAGGTACAAAATACAAAATGTAAATAACAAAATGAAAGGGAACATTACAGAATAAAGAATAGTAATGTAAGTTCACTTTGAGGACTATACAGTAGAAACAAAAAGAAGCACAACACTTTTAATCGCAGACTGTTAACAACTACATTCACAAAATTCAATTTATAAAACTTTAATGTCCTAACTGAGCTATTGACATAGCTGGTGTGTCAATGACCTGGGAGAGGAGCTGTGTGCAAGGTCAAATCTTTTACTTGGGCTTAAATTAAATGGGGCACATCACTTTATTTTGTTTTAAAGTGTGTTTGTATCAAAATCATGTGTGTATATTTGAATGTGACACTTTCCAGGCACATTATTGTTTCCTCTATGATAGGTTCACTCTCATTATTTCCATCTTTACTGAAAAGTGGATATGATAGAGATGTTCACAGCCAAACACATATTTGAAGAATTTTTACAAAACTAAGGTAGTAATAATGAAGATTTTGAATCATCTAAGAAAAATAATTTTTGATTTAGATTATACTGATTATTTATCTGAAGAGGAAAAAGACACTGATCTTGATAAAAGCTAAACTCAGGTATAATTGAGGGTATCAAAACAAAAACTTTTTTACGGGACCTTCTTAGCAGATATTTACATCCTGAGTTTACATGGAGATAACATTATATATATAATAGATTTTACTACAAATCTTTCCGTCATACTACATTAGTGTTTCATACATTGATTATATTACATGTAAAATTCTTAATGCTTAGCCAACAAAGTCTAAGGAAGTAGGGGTTTCAGATAAGGTGTGTGTGTGTGTGGGGGGGGGGGGGGTAATGGGGATAAAGAGTGTTAAAGAAGCAATACCTTACACTCCAGCTCTAGCCAAACTGGAAACAAGCCAGTGGCAAAAATACTTTTCATCAGCTGCTTGATAGCGAGGTAAAATAAGTTTCAGTAATTCACACTTTTAAAGGGTGTCTTCTCTGTGAGCTTGAAAAATTTTTTCAGCTGATGACATTAAATCATATTCTGCATGAATTGACTCATGAGCTAAATTTTGCCACTCTTGGCTAAACATGAGTTATATAACACTTCAAATTGAAGAACGATTTTTAATTACAAAAATACAGCCCATCAAGTCAAATAACTCTTTAAATGTAAAAAATAGAAAAAGCATCTCAAACAGCCCAGCATAAATTGGAGACTGTTCCCCAGCTGTTGATTTTTAGACCCTATTAGGTTACTGGAATAGTCTGGCAGGCTGCTTGCAAACTTGAAGACAACAGTTTAACAATAATATCATGTGCATTTAAAAACTTTCTCTCTTTATAACCCTAGGTTGTAACTGTCTGAACAAATCACTTATGCATGTGATACACCGGGTATTTGATCTGTTGATGACCCCCACCCCGAGTCACTGAGCAGAAGGTGTGTTAAATGATCAGCATTGGCAGTTGTTTTCTGTGAACTGCATCATCAACAAGATGTAAGCATGTATAGTAAATCACCAGATCAATAATTATTGTACATAATAGAGTTGTGTAAAATCTGTGATCAACAGACCTTCTTGCCATCAGTGTCACCCCGATAGAACATCTCCGCCCTTGCCTTGCCTTGCACGACTGTATCCACTGCCTCCAAGTGGGATGGATTAGCCACAACAGCAATTTTTATGTACTTGTTAGTGACCCTGTTCACTCGTTCATGAGACATACCCAAGTGGTATTTAACATCACCAGAGCCCTCATCTGCAGCTTCTAATTTGGAATCAAATTGGCAAATTATTTTCTCTAGGGGCTTGCGACAAACATTAGCCAGCACATTAAGACGACCACGGTGGGGCATTCCAATGATGAAGCTGTCAACTCCTGCTGCACTGGATGAATCTATGATTGTCTTCATGGCTGGTATGAGCACCTCACAGCCCTCCAACCCAAAACGTTTCTCTGAGGACCATTTCCTGGCCAGAAATTCTTCAAATCTGCATTGAATAAAATGGTCTGCCATCAATGATTCAAAAGTTTTCTTTTCTTTAATGAAAACTGTATAAAACCACAAAAAGGTTTTGTGGGAATTAATTTGGCAATGAATATTTTTTTGTTCCTACAAATCAAAACTAAAACTCTTGAAAAGTAAAAAATTATAGTTCAAATTCTCAGCACTAGGTTGATCATGCATTACAACAAGGCCAAAATGAATACTTTGGCAACATCATTTTTTTCCAAATTATCTTGATATTTTTTTAGCTATACATTTGTGACACTTTCTAGTAAAACACAAAAATCGTGCATAATGGTAATGAAAATCCTGTTCTGATATATCAAATCTGAATAGTTATTATTATAGGCTGCTGAAATTTAATTGTAGCACAGTTCTTTTGTGGAAACAATTGCAATTAAATCTCAACATATTGCCTCAGACAGTCATACAAATAAAGCGCTCAAACGTATTCATACAACTTTCAGAAAGAGAACTTTCCAAATTTTCAGCCCTAATAAAAAATGAAATGGTTATTGAGTGCTGAGCCAATTTTCTGTACTCTGCGATTAATAATACAACAACTTAAGTGTCAGTCATAATTTTTTTATCTTAACCTCAGACAAGGCAAGCAAGGTTCTCACTCTAAATTATCAAACTTTACAAGCTACCAAAGATTATGCATTTGCAAATCATTGCAGCAGTAGTATTTTGAAATAAAGAGGTTTAAAAAAATCTTAGAAATCATAGAATAGAAGGAGAACCTCTTTAAAATTTGCAGAATGTGCATTTCAAAGTTCAACAAGAAAAACGATAGGAATTACTTTAAATTTGGAAAGGTTCTGTTTATCTACATCAATATCATAAAGATAAAACAAAGTTCATCAGCTTTACACAAAATTCTGCTTAAATGCACAAGTAATATGTCTTAAATTCAAACAATGTGTCTTGCTGAATGGTACATACCATGCTTTGGCGAATGTTGGCAAATAAAAATTACTATTAAGTCTAGCATTCACTCCAAATTGTCTTATATCGCACACATTACACTTAGAGATGTTAGAATTTTCAACGATGCATTTTCTTTCGTTTCTCAATAGTTAAGTATGCATGACATTATCAGAAGTAACAAAAGATGTTTTTTCCCTCTTTTAAAACAGTTAGAAGTATAGGAATTTATCTACTTTGAAAACCCTTTCCTCAAATTTAGATTTCCAACATCTTAAAAACTGATTTCAACATATCCATTATGAGAAAATAGGGCTGAAGGTCTTAAGAATCAACATGGGGAACATTTTTTTTTAAAAATAAAACAATTTTAAAGTTTAAATAATTTGCAGTGAGTAAATTTCTTAAAAAAAAAAATCATCATGAAAGTTAGGATATAAAATAGCCGCACCTGGTGGAGCGAATGAGTCTAGCCATGAGCATGCGGCGCTCTTCTGACCCAAACTGCATGATGCCTGGTGTCTCAAACTTGCGCCTGATCCAGTCAGCTTGTTGCAAGTTATTGATAAACATGAACTCAACCCCAATAGATCGGCAGTAGACATGCTGCAAAAGGAAAAGAAAAAAATTACCACCTACAGATTATTGTTATTCATTATAATTTATAGGTCTTCAACAATTTAAAAAAAGGAAAGAAAAAAAAATGGGAACAGATTATAAAAATGTTAGAGAAAAACTTAGAGGTACACTTTTAAATTGTCAATTGTATTTGCTACTTTAAACTTTGATCTGCAGTAGAAAACCCGAAAGTCCATCAAGACCTGAAAAATTATAAAGGAAGTAGACACATTTAAATGCTGCATTCCTAAAAGATAGTGCTCAGAAGAATGTCAATTTCATAGTCCAATTTAAGACTGTTAAGGCATGTGATGCAATTTTTGTTTAATAATCCAATCACAATAATTACAAATAGATTAACTGAATTCAACAATTGGATTTAACATAAATCAATCAATTTTAACATAAATGAAAAGAAAATTTGTTTTACAGAAAAGATTATGGTTGCAGTGATTGAGTATGCATGATATTTTTTCATAAGGGAGAAGTAGTAAAAAAAAAAAAATAAAAAAAAAAAGAGAGAGAGAGACACACACAGACAGACAGACAGCGAAAGCGCAAGAATCAATACTGCATTATTGAAAAATTGAGGGAATAGGCGTAAGAGTTAGATGACAATGGTGTTTTTTTTTTTTATTTTACAGCATTGACTGAAATGATTATTTTTCTCACAAAAAAGACAAGATTTTAATATATGCTTTGAAGGAAAAAAAAAGTGTCGAAAAAGCTAGTAAAAATGATAAGCGAAGAGAGATGGAGAAAAAGGAAATAGAGCTAGGTTATGAGACAGACAGAGAGAGAGCTAGGCAGTGAGGATAGTGGGAAAGTAAAAAGAATCCATATGAGACAAATATAAAGAGGTTCAGTTTTATGTTATGAAAATACTAACATGCATGTGGCATGAGGATATCAAATAGTCAAATAAAGGATCTTCTTTTAGACCAATAGTTCTGTTATTTCAAAGTTCACATATCCTTCATCAATATAAGCATGATTCCTTTTTATTCACTGAGTACAAACAACCATTGAATTTTTCACCCACAGCATATTAATTAGACCAAAAAAAGAAATATTATCCGGACCTCATCATCAGCATAGAAAAATTTGGAGGATGATCAAGTTTCTGCAATAGGAGTCTGATTACAAGGTGCAAAAAATAACCCATGCTTGATTTATACAGCATAAAAATTCATTAAAAGGATAACATGAAGCAATATGAGTTTCTCACCATAATCAAAATCGTTGTGATAATGATGTGAGAATTAGAAGCAATAGTCCAGTCAGCAAAACTCCAAAGTATCAAATAAAAAATCAAAACTGTGATCCACTAGGAGAATTTTTTAATCAGGGGCAGCTTAAATTAAAATAAAACAGCTCTTGAGTAGATATACAACGACAAATACCAGAGCATGAATTCATATTTTGAATCAAACTGTATACATAATTTACTTGTCAAACACAAGATTTTGTCTATATCTTGCAAGCTCTTCTCCTTTTTCATTGTTTTTGTTGCTGTTTTTATATTCATGGCAAAATATTTAACTAATTAGATTTTTTTAAAATGTAGACAAGATATGGCCATGAATAAACTAAAAATATGACACCCAAATTGTTGAGTCTTTTGAAGCCTGTGCTGCTGAGGGCTGATAGATTGTACCCATTTCCTTGCACAGTCACTTAGGAGGAAGAGATGAGATATCTCTGATCATTTGATAAAAGCATTTTTCACACTTTTTTATTCAAGGAAGTCACAGTATGTTTAGGGCAGTTGATAACACAAAAATGCAAAAGCATAAAACAAACAACAACAAAGTCTAATTCTGAAGATCTGAGGGAGGAGAATCTGCTTACCAGAAGTTAAAAAGTTTAGCAATTAGTCCACAAAGAAAAAAATGTATCTATACCAATTCAAAATTTACATCACAAGGAAAAAGTTTACATAAGAGAGAGGGAAAATTACAAACAGTAAGATACTTCCTCACCTGAAGCCTCTTGATAATTTCCCTAAGAGGAAGCACTGTCTCATTCCCTCCAATGTAAGTTGTGTTGGGTAAACGAAAGACACGGTCAAGGTCCTGCTCGCCTGAAGAGGTGAAAATGTACAGAATTATATATTAACAGAGCTAGCAGTTATATACTTCATAAGGTATATACATGAAACACAAAGATGGGTATCATATCTATTCAATCGACTTAATGATTAGTATCCCTACTTATATAAAAAAAAATTTAGTGCTCATTGTGTGCTCCCCTCCTCGAATTTTTGCCTATCTCCACACTTATTCAGACACTTGAAATTACAAAATAGTTTTTTTTTTTTTTATGAAATACTATACATCAGATTAGAGACATGACCCCCATTTTTTAAAAAGCAATGTTTTGTTGTCATTAAATAAAAATTAGACCTTTGATATTTGTTCTACAATGGCCATCAACTTCACTAGATAGCGGTAATACTAAAAAGTTTGATCGTTGCCCATCACCACAGACTTACACATTGATCGTTGCTCATCACCAGACTTACACAGTCACTTAAAAAATATAAAAACATTAGGTACATGACCCCCACTTTTTAAAAAGCAATTTTTGTGTCAATAGTTTAAAATTAGACCTTTGACATTACTTTTTCTTCAATTTAGATCTAAATATACCTCTCCCGCATAGCCTAGGCCAACCAGCGATAAGACCACCTCAGTCTAAGTGATATAATTAACTGTGGAAGATAGATCGATATTACGATGCCTGGTGAGAAAAAGAGATGTCGTTTAAGACGATCCAGATACGTAGAAACACTCAATCAAAATCAAATCCCCCCCCCCCCAAAAAAAAAAAAAAAAACAAAAACAAAAAACACCACCACAAACAACACTTGATCAACCATCCATATCTACTGATACTGATCGAAATCTAGATCTAGATCTACGACAAACTGGGTGGATCTATAGATCAACCAAGATCTGATCCAGATAGAGAAAACAGACGTAGCTCAAGATCTCCATAACGTAGACCTAGCTTTAGATCTGCTATACCACCACAAGAAGCAGATAGACCCATACAGATTAGATCTACATCACCGCTACCGCCTCCACCTTACATCAGACAGGCAGCTTCTATACTTACACCGCCAACTGCCCCAAACCATGACAATAATGACTGAACACACCTACAACAGTGCAGACTGAATAGCAAGTGGAGATGCAGATCAAAATCTCTACCCCATTGAAATCCTCAATAATTAAAATCCAACCGGCCTACCTCTACATCAACTAAAATTCAAAGCCAACACACCAGTGATGCTCTTACGAAATTTGAATCCATCTCAAGGACCTCTCAACGGCACACGCTTTCTGATTAAAATAATAGGAATAAGAGTCATTCAAACCAAAATAATGATAGGTACACATGCTGGACACATTGTATTCATTCCACGCATTGCACTAACAACAACAAAAGACTGTCATCTACCACTCACACTCACTAGGAGACAGTTTCCAATAAAACCGTCCTATGCCATGACTATAGTATAAACAAGTCGCAGGGTCAAACTTTGACAAAAGTTGGAATTTATCTTCCACAGTCAGTTTTCACTCATGGTCAGTTTGTATATATAGCTATGTCACCAGTTAAAAGCTATTATGGTTTACAATTTGCATTGGCACCGCCATCAGAGAACTCTTTGACTATAACAAGTTACACCAATAATGTTGTCTTCAAATCACCGTTAATATTATAATGGTGAGTACCATTATTTTCTGTTAAATTTATTAATACATGGGTATTGATTTAAACTTTTAATCCAGCGAATTCGCGGGCTTTCAACTAGTTATTAAAAAAAAAAGATATTGCGATAAAATTCTTCAAATAATTATTAGTAGTGGTTGGAGCAGCAACAGCAACAGCAGATCTAATTGTTTCAGTAAAAAGCAAAAGAACATAATGATTATCACCATTATTACCATATTAATAATTATTATTATTATTATGACTGAAAATGTTTTGTGTGTTTCTAATCTGCTTCTCCATTAATAAATTCATGCATATGATCAAAAAAAAAAAAAACAATTTAAGAAAATTACTAGCTACCATGCAAAATTATTTCTTGAGAGCATGACGTACATTTCTAAGGGGAAAAAAAGCATAATGTACATTTCTAAGGAAAAAAAAAGAGGAGGCTGATGGTTACCCTTCAGTATAATATAATGCAGAGCTTTTAAGAACCTTCAGAAAAACAAGTTAGCTACTAATCTGAACATCATAATTTAAACTTTTCTGCCATTTATAGTTTAAAAGGGTACGAGAGCAGAAATGACCCCAGGCGCAAGACATTTATATCTATTTTCCATTAAAACAAAAATTGTTTGTATGTTAAGCATTTATAACTTCACGTGAATTTCACCTAACACACTTTAATTTCTTTACCTTTCTTTCTTTTAAAGCTGCAGTCAATAAGAAACTAGATTAACCATAAAATAGCAAATACTTATATCGAATATTTTAATGGAATAAGACGATCAGAAGAAAAGGAGAAGTACAAAAAAAGGAAAATCACCCTAGTGTAATGAAAATGTTAAAACTTAGTAGTAAATACAAAGTGAACTTAGAAGAAATAAGCTAGCGTTTGCCATAGGTACAATCATGTTGAATGGCGTTTTGTTTCGTTTTTTTGTTTTTGCTTTTTTTTTTTTTTTTTTTTTTGGGGGGGGGGGGGGGGGGTGCAGAGACTGCGGGACAGAGAATGTTATTTGATTTATTCTCACACATCAACATGCTCACATGAAGTGTTGAAACAAAACAAGAAAAAAAATTTTTTTTTTTTTTTAAAGTTGGAACCCTAAACTCAAAAGCCGATGGTGCGGGGTCAATTTCGTAAATATTGGCCCAGCAAATATCAAAGCAGACGTGCTAACCACAATCCCACAGCTACCAGTGCTCCTTGCGGGAATGAGCAAGAGGTAAGCAATCCCTAGCCTAGAACAGGTAAAAAAAAGTTTACTTTTTCACTACATATATATTCTTTATGCAAAAAAAAAGGAACACTGGCAGGACATTTTTTAAACTAAAATCTACACATAAATGCTTGAGTAAGCGACAATATAATTGCAAAAGGAAAAAAAGGAAGAAGCTTCAAAACAAAATCAACAAGCTTCTAGAGCAACTCACTTATACATGCAAATGCGCGTCGTTTGAAATATTAGATGGGAAAAAAGATTAGGGCACATACTGATTTATTACATTTAATTTAATGCCGTTTTGCCAATCTCTATCGTAGGGAAACACAGAAACATGTGATGTTTTTTCCTTATTTAGGGAGGAGGTTGTTGTAGTAGTAGTAGTAGTAGTAGTAGTAGTAGTAGTAGTAGTAGTAGTAGTAGTGGTGGTGGTGGTGGTGGTGGTAGTAGTAGTAGTAGTAGTAGTAGTAGTAGTAGTAGTAGTAGTAGTATAGTAGTAGCAGTAGTAGTGGTAGTAGTAGTAGTAGTAGTAGTAGTAGTAGTAGTAGTAGTAGTAGTAGTAGTAGTAGTAGTAGTAGTAGTAGTAGTAGTAGTAGTAGTAGTAGTAGTAGTAGTAGTAGTAGTAGTAGTAGTAGTAGTAGTGGTGGTGGTGGTGGTGGTGGTGGTGGTAGTAGTAGTAGTAGTAGTAGTAGTAGTAGTAGTAGTAGTAGTAGTAGTAGTAGTAGTAGTAGTATAGTAGTGGTAGTAGTAGTAGTGGTAGTAGTAGGAGTAGTATAGTAGTAGTAGTAGTAGTAGTAGTAGTAGTAGTAGTAGTAGTGGTAGTAGTGGTAGTAGTGGTAGTAGTAGTAGTAGTAGTAGTAGTAGTAGTAGTATTAGTAGTAGTAGTAGTAGTAGTAGTAGTAGTGGTAGTAGTAGTAGTAGTAGAACTAGTAGTACAACAACAACAACAACAACAGCAAAAATATCGAAAACAACAACAAAAATAACGAAAACAAGAACAAAAACAATACGAACAGCTCTTATCATTGTCTTCGTTAAATGAGCCCTTGCGTGCATGATTTGTTGCTAATGAATTGTAAAACAAAAACTTAGCCATTACAATCAGCATACAAAACATACAATCAATTAATCAACTTAACAAGCGCAACCAAGCTACCCATGGGATGTTTTTTTTTTCTTTTGGGGGGTTGGTTGGTTTATCATTAAATGCGTAATCCCTCTGTCTAACAGATGGTAATGGATATGACGCATGGTACAGAAAAAATCTTAAAGCAGAGATGAATACAGGTAGTAGATAATTACATATATATATATATATATATATATATATATATATATACACACACACACACAAATATGGGGTTAACATTTTACGCCCTTTAATATTATCACAGTAACATACAACGCGAAAACGGGAAGATGTGACAAGATGTAAGCATCGTTCACCATGGTCAAAACAGAGTGAAGTATGATATATCACGATCGTGATTATTAACCATTGACGAGTAAGTCTAAATATTATCACTGTAATTTTAGGCAACATTGAGAAATCAACACCCTGCGATAGAAAATGAAGTTATTTTAAGTGCATATCTCATCTTTTTCACAGGTTAAGCAATCTAGTTATTTTTCCAAACGATACCATTACTGCTTAAAGCTCTATCCAGGATGTTTTATCATGCTAGCTATATTCCTATCTGATCTAGATATACGAAAAATGATGGTACCCTTGAACACTGAAATGTAAAAGATCTGGGGAAAAGCTGAATTTTTAGATGACATTAAATCAAGGCAAGTTTAAGTGTTACAGACTCGTTAAATTAAACCAGGGACTTTCCTGATTTTTTTTTCTCTTCAGTACTATCTACCTAGCAGAGTCAGTAATAATCATGAGCTTACTGGCTGCTAGTTTTAAACAATCTGTAGCTTATCGTCCAAATGAAGCAAAAGGGTATCAAGTGTATTGAAAAGATACCAAGGTAAAACTAACTGCTTGATGTAACAATTGCTGTGGATCAGAGGTGATAAAGCCTGGTCCTTCTTGGTCTCAGATCGTTTAGAACCACCAGTGACACTTTTCTTCCTATTGTCAAAGCTTCTTCGGTTACGTGTTTACAAGCAACTCTTATTGAGGCCCGCAGAACAAGGTACATGATACATCTCCTTACTTCTTACACACAGCGAAGGACATCAAAATAGATAGTTGAAGAAGGTCCCACTGTCTATGATGCCACCGTGATAGGTGGATAGCCTAAGCTGGGAGCGGGATTAAACTTGTCATCTTATCCTCCTATATCGATACAGTTCAAAAATCAGAATTTTTATAATGGGTTCAATAACGATATGGGGCCCAAACTCTCAGTTACATGAAAATATCTTTACGCAGTCTTTTCATGAAAATGTTTTCTCCCTACTAGATCAATATCCAAGATTTAAGATCGTGCTGTAAAAAAAATAATGTATTATATTAATAATAATATCTCCTAAAATGAACAAATATAAAGGGCACAGTTTTGTAGACAAAATCAGAAAAATTTACTTGATTGCATGCTTTTTTTATGTAATTATTTTGTTCATTTATCTTTGAAAGACAGTTTGTCAAACAGATATGATTTTACGTGAAAAAATTTGTGTGTATCTGACATGTGAGGAGTGAGAAGAGAGGGGGGAGGGGGGAGTAGAGATTAATTTGTCAATTTTTTTTGTAAGTGGTAATATACATTTTCATGAATATACCTATAATATTATACCAAATTGGTGCCGCATAAGGTAAGGTCAAAGGGGGAAAATACAAGAGCCAAGGGATACATGGCTTAAATGAATGCTCCATAGATATCTAATATAAAATCTAATAAAGTCATGCAAAGTAGCAAACTCTCAAGAGGCAAAGATTCAGTTTTTAAAGACTGTGGGAAAATAGAAAAAATGGATTAGAAAAAGGCATAAATACCAGACCTCCCAAAGAATCAACACAGACTATACAACATATCCAAACTATGACAGATCGGAAAGAAACTAAAAACTGCAACACATGAGAAACACGCTGCCAAGTGCATTTGCAAGCAGAATCATCCCAATCAGACATAGTGACATAACCAAATATCACACTTTGCATTCCCCCTTAAAATAAAACTATATATATCTCTCCAAGTATGGATCAGATTTTTTCAAGATGATATATTCATATAGCCTGGAAAATATTTATTTTTAAGTACATCTGTTGTTTATGCAGTTTTTTAGATTAAAATCGTGCAGTTTCTTTCCCATTTCACATTGCAAACGCAAAATCTTAACGATATTTAGTCTCGCTGAAGGCCCTCTCGAATTTCATGGTAAAACAGCTATTTGAGCCGCTATCATCCATGTAAAAATTAATTAAATCAGATGAGCTTTAGTTTTTAATGTATTTTCAAGAGCTTTAAGACAGTTGTAAATTAATGAAGGCGACAATGAAGCAGGTGACCATTATAAATAATCAGCTAAAGAGCCATGAAGGGTCTATGTTGTTTCTTACATAACTTTAAACCCTTAAGCCTTTAAAAAGCGTGAGCAAACTCTTTTTTCGAGGGCCACTTCCAAATTATTTTAACTATCAATTGGGCATGAGATCTGAGCTTACGTATATCTTTGAATTCAACGACCATTTTAAAAATTACATTATATAACGTGCAGTCAAAATGTTCTTGCTCTATAACGTTGCTTTTTATCGTCAAAGACTGTAGCGATCCTAACATTACAAAATTCGAAGACGCATTGGAGTAAAACAAGTGGCACATATATAGGAAATGACATTGGCAAACACATCGTTGGGAAATGGCTATGTAAAGCAATTGACTAAAGAAATTTCACAAATGCTAAAGCTAGAAAAACGCTTGAATTTACGCATGAAAGTAAATTTGCAAAATTAAATTGCATAAAATTAGAAAAGCAACAAAAACTTCATCTTATTTTCATTGAGAGAGAGAGAGAGAGAGAGAGAGAGAGAGAGAGAGAGAGAGAGAGAGAGAGAGAGAGAGAGAGAGAGAGAGAGAAAGAGAGAGAGAGAGAGAGAGAGGATGATGGTAGCATCAGGAAGGAGAGACAAATAAAAAAAGATGTTTAAAGGGAAAAAGAAAGAGGCAGGTAGAGGTTGAAATTGTCAAGGAAAGAGATCACAAAGATGAAGCTTGGTAAAGTAAAACCAAACCATCCACACAACATGAAGCAACTAAAAATCCACATGAACAAGACAACAGAAAAGAAAGGCCGTCCATACTCTTGACACTTTGGTAAAATCCATATGTGCAATATACTTACTCATATTGTAATATTGGACCTGAAGTTCTTTCTCCATAGCCGCTTGGGCCATGGAGTCTTCTAAAAGGAGAGGGTCCAGCTGCGCAGCGCGATGACCTCGAATCTGGGTCGGGTTGTCCAATTAAAGGAGGCACATTTGAAACAATTTGGGACCACATCGAGAGAAATGAGCGGCAAGAGGAGTAAGCGAGAATGGTAAAAAAGAAAACAGACATATTTTGTTTACTTTTTCAAATTGAAGTAAATGTGGAGGCGTAAATGCTTTTTGCTTCACGTGCTCAAGGTGGCACGGCTTTCGTCAACTGGAGACAGAAACTTAATAAAGTCAAGACGTAAACAACGGTTGACAACGTCTGCAAACATATATCGCCTTGTTTCCTACTTCAAAAGAGAAATGTACATAAGTGGCGTACTTTTGTTCAGCACTACGTAGAAAAACATGTTTGACCAAGTGAAGAAGACAACTGACGGCCTGAAAGAAAACAAAACTACAAGATTAAATGCGCTTTTTTGGCCCTTTGTGGAGTAGTAAGGGTCAATCCAAATTAATACCATTTATTCTGTATTTTGATATGGGACAGAAAGAAAATCGACACATGGTCCAAAAAGGCTAGGGGGTGGATACACCTGTACAGCGGATTCAAACATTTATAAAAGATGTATGTGTTGTTAAACTTCAAAATAGAAAATTATGCAAGAGCAGCTCCACAATAAAGTGATGGCATACAGCGTTCTCAGAAACAGCATAACATAAAATTATAAGGACGGTAGGTCATTAAGGGCCAACACTAAACATTCACCACCGATTCCTAAGGTGCAACCTGTTAGCAAGAGAAATTGAATGTTCACAGTCAAAGAAATACTTGTTACAATAATGAATCCTTTACTTTCGACAATCTAACCGAGCAAGTTGTAGACTTTAGACAACTATACCAGTTCCTTCCTACAATAATATCTCCCCCCCCCCCCATGTACGGCGTCTAATGTAATTTTCTTATTTGAATTTATGCACCTTTGAGTGATGTTTCGAAAATCAGAGCTTTTAAAACGTATGGGTTTCTCAGTTCAAGCACACTTTGACATTGAATCCAACGATTTGATCTAGAAATTAAGTTGTGTAAAAATAGACGTCAGAAAAGCACTTTGGTCATAAATCTTGATCTAGATTCAAGATGTCTACATTAACTATTAAGTGCTCGGTGTGAAACTCATGAATAAAGAGCTAATTCATGCCCTTGCCCGTTTAGCTGGGATTTCATATACTTCTGTAAAGAGCGTTCCTTATGCAAGTCTGCAGTGATAATGTGAGTAAGCTCTACCGTGAATTAGTTCGTTTCCTACATTACAGGTCGCCATCAATGAAAGAGTCTGTCAAAAAAAAAAATAAGAGAAAACAAACAATTGCAGCCAGCTGATTATCACATTTGTTTATATACCCAGATCTACATTCTGCAAGGATGTTGGTAACGATTCTACTAAAAATAAACCAAAAAAAGCTCTTCTCTCATCAAAATGGAAATAAACGCGACTGATCCAATCAACATGTTACTGCGAGAATAATGAACGCAGTTTTTGTAACATACAGTAATAATCGGAAGAGTAGCAGTTAGTAAACACACCACACAGTTAAGGACCAATGCACTTTAACTTAGGTGTTTTTTAACAAAAAATGAGAGAGAGAGAGATAGATAGATAGATAGATAGATAGAGAGAGAGAGAGAGAGAGAGAGAGAGAGAGAGAGAGAGAGAGAGAGAGAGAGAGAGAGAGAGAGAGAGAGAGAGAGAGAGAGAGAGAGAGAGAGAGAGAGAGAGACCGAAAAATGCAAAATCAAGCGTTACTCCCATTAAAGACAAAGCTTATCGACTTCTGACAAAAATTTTACGAGGTTAGCCCGCCTATTCATAAAAACTAACTAAAATTTTGTCCGTCTACAATTTTCCAGATTTGGTAATTAAAGGTACATGTACCTAGATGCTAACTCATTGGCGCAGTCATTCCCGTTTATTTTTTGTGCTTTTGACTATTAAAAGAAAGTAATTGAAATCGATTTTAAACAATAACAAATCATTTTGACGGACTGACTTGGAGGTCCATATGTAATATATATTTTCCCCTTTAAATCTGTATATTTTTGTAGTAATTAAGATCGGCGAAAATTTTTCCATCATTTTCATATTATGGTGAGACTAAAGCAACAAACACTGGATTGGATTGGATTTTATTTCAGAGAGTTATTACATGAACTCAGTATTTTCAGGGGGGAAAAATAGATTTAAGTAAGGAAGTGCAGTTCTATACATGTGTATATACACACACACACACACATATATATATACATATATATATATATATATATATATATATATATATATATATATATATATCAAGGACTACTATATTGACAGGACGTGCAGAGTCAGATTCCTGACTCCGCTAGCGGAGGCGGTTCATTTTTTAGATCTGGTGCTCATAATTTGGGTATGTTTACCTCCCACGATATAAAAAAGCATGGTAAAATACAATGGGATTGATTTCTCATAATTTGGTTTTGGCAAAATAGTGAAACCGTGACAAAGTCAAATGTGCAGGCATGTGGCACTGTAAGGGCACCCCGAGACACTTCGTCAATGAAGCTTTTTGCTCCATCACCAAGGAGAGGCTCATCATCGGGAAATGAGAGGTCATCCTTGCATTTTATTTCCAACCAACCCGCAACATATGCACATGCGTTCAGTTCAGTTGGCGAGAGACTCACATCTGCACACATCTCCATTATTTGAGCATCTTCAAAGATGATACCATTGCACATGTGTGACATGTTTGCAGATGTGTCTGTGTCCACAAACTCCAGGAACGATGCAGAGAAACGGGCCAGTCTCCGCTTGAAGGCTGCAAAGACATCTCCAGCTTGCATGAAGGCATTGGCTCCTGTTGATTGTCTGTATACAAAGAATTCACCTTCAATTCTGTCGCTTTGAAGTTCTCGCAGCAGTACATAATTAAAACCAACAGAGAACAAGTGCTGACATACGGCGATTAAACCCTCTGTGGTCTGAATCAGGGCTTTCCTGGTATCGTGAGTGAGGCAAGCAACTCTTTTTGGACCATGGCCTTATTCAGACTGTTGGAACAGTTTCAGCATAGACTGGAGAGTGCTTGATGTTTTGTCCTGTACAGATCGATATGGATCCCTCAGCCTCCTGTCCTGACCTCCCGCAGAGACGTTGACAACATTCCAAAAGTTTAACACTTGCTGGATGAACTCAGCAATGTCGCGGGCTCCTCGAAGTTTCAGCGATGCAACAACACGCTCATCGAACACTCTGAGGACATGTTGAACATTCTGGAGCTGGAGTTTCGACGGAAAGACAGCTGAAAATGTCAACGGTGTTGATTTCAGTACATTGTCTTTCTCTGCATCATATAAGCTTTTTACATCAGAGAAAGAACCGACAGTTTTCTTGTCAAGGGACAATTTTTGGCACTTCTCTGTGATCCAGTTGTTCCTTATACATTTGAGAATGTGGACTGAATCAAACAACAAAAACCACACACGTTGGTTGTCCAAGGGATGTTCCGCCTCCCAGTCTGTTTTCCTCTTGAACAGTTTGCAATATTGCTGGTTTATTTTATGGTTGTCTGTCATGGACCCTAAAACAAATCCTCCTGATTTCTCTATCATTGCAGCAGCTTCCTTCACGATGGAGAATTGGTATGCAGCTGTTAGCTTGTGGACAGGGGTCACTGACACCATTACACTGGGGCCTCCATGCAAACATTTAGCCATCACACAGAGCATTGACGTAGCTTTGCTGTACGGGTCAATTTTGGCCATGCCATTCAAAACACCCCCTGAAAAGGCCACTGTTGGGCGTATCTTGACCTAAGAGCATACAATGTTTCTGTTCAGAGTTTGTTTTTTGAAATGTTTTACCTAACACCGTGTCAACATCTGTCGCTGAAATCACTGCCTGAAGCTTTCTTTTGCTTGGTAGTACCAACACGTCACGCAACTGGTCATAATTGCAATGAAGAAAGGATTCAATAGCAAAACAGTAATCCTGCAGTGTATAAGTCTTATTGCAGAAAAGCCGAAGCTGTCTTGTAAGAAAATGGAGCCTCTTGGCCTTGACAGGAGACTGCTCATCATTCTTCACTAGTTCAAGGGACTTTGTTACTTTGTTGACAACTTCATCAACAGGATGAATGTGACTCATGACTGAATGCACAACCTCAAAGAATTGAGAATAGAATGACAGCCCATTGTTTGGACTGAGAAGTTTACCCACTGGAACACTGATCCCATTCTTCAAGGCACTAAGAGTCAGAGGGGAACACAAAGTTGACTTGTTATGAACAACAACTGACACAGAGCATTGACTGTAATTTGTTTCCATGACCATACACACAAGCTTGTCCTGTGAGCGAGATATTATGAGATTAAGATCTTTGTATTTCTTATGTAGGTCGTTCTCAGGAGTGAACTCGTGAAGAGAAGTGATTTTGTCCTTTTTCAAGAAATATTTGAGTTGCTGGTCCTCAGTTTTTGGTTGGCGAGGTGGTGGCCTCGGGGAGGGCAAACACGATGCTGGTATATTAAAAACACTTGGTGGATTCACTGGCCTGATGTGACCACCTGGAATCTTTACCATTTCAGTATCCGATGGCCAATGTTTTTGACAAATGAAGAATTTTGTCGGATCAACAACAAAGCCTGCACGTGGTGGGAGAACGCTTAGCCATTTCTGCTTCTCCAGTTCGTCTCTTGGTAGTCGAAACACACGACATTTGTTCGTCTCATCATAATTTCCTTTACAGTTCACAACACCACACTTGTTCGGCATGATGCTAGAGCAAAGGTCTGTAATGTTTACAACAAAAACGTTTCAAATATCCAGTGGAATCGCGTGAAACAACACAAGAATGGATAGATCTAGCAAATCAACAACACACTTCGCTTTCAAATTTACCAGCACTGACTTAGCACCACTACCGGTGGAATGTAAACACGCTTCCGCCTCAAAAATAGTGCGCTATTTGAAACAAAAAAAAATCCAATGTTTTTCTCTGCATTAACAACAGATGATTGGTAATCGTACTTCATGTAATTTGAAATACACAATATGTATAAATGATCTTAGTATCTACCGATTCGACCAATCTGTAATTTACGAGATTACTGCTCTTTACAGGGCGCTACTTCTGGGTTACGTTCGTTCTAAAAATAGGCCGCTGGTAGATAAGTAGGTCAGTTTTGATCGCCTCCGCTAGCGGAATCAGGAATCTGACTCTGCACGTCCTGTCAATATAGTAGTCCTTGATAGATATATATATATATATATATATATATATATATATATATTATACAGGCACGGGGGGGGGGGGGGGGGGGGGTATATTAACAAGAATTAAGTAAGTTTTTAACAAAAATCCGTCCCGTGAAGAACTTAGAATTTTTTTTAAATTCATTTCAGTCCTTAAAAAGATTCATGTTTAGGCGAGTAAACGCACCCAATCAAGATAAAGGACCACAGTACTTTCCACGGGTATCTCCTCTCACTGGTGATGAATGCCGACCTATTAATTGAAATTTTTAGGTTTAGAGAGATGTCCTCTACTTTTGAAATAAAACCCTTTCGGTTGTTTCGTCTTTCACGATAATTATAATACATTTTATATCAATCACAATCAGTAAGCGCGTGTTTCGAAAGATCGAGACAATATGGATCACTAGCGATTCATGTAAATAATAAAAGTCAATAACTGAAATGATTCAATCAGACAAAACCCAACAGATAGTCCCTAACCCCTAACCCTAATAATAAATTATAACCTAAATCCTAGTATTAACATAAACGATAACCCTTTAATCTTAATCCTAATCCTTAACCCCAACCGCTAATTATTAACACTTTATTCAAACCTAACCCCCGGTCTTTCAACCATGAAACTAACCATATCCCCAATCGAAACCTAACAACAAATTATAATCCTAACCTTCATTTTAACCTAAAATATAACCCTCAACCCCAACCCCTAACTGCAATCCCTTTAGACAAATCTCTAATACCTAATCCCTAACCCAAACACAACTCTAACCTTAATCTAAATCCTAGCACTGATATATATATATATATATATATATATATATGTGTGTGTGTGTGTGTGTGTGTATCTTATTGTCTTTGCGTTCTATATCTGTCTCAATGCTTCAATTACTAAATTATTTTCGGCGCGCGGGGGGGGGGGGCAATATTTATCAAGGAAAAAATAATTAATTAATTAATAATAATAATAATAACAATAATAATAATAATAATAATAATGATAACGATAATAATAACAATAATTATAATAAAGTCACACAAAAGCAAAAATAAAACAAGGCTCTTTGCTCGAACAGCCGAGATTTTTTCCCTTCCTCCCTCAACATACCATTTCATTTAAAAGATCAACATCTTAGTTTAGAATCAGAATAACGATAGATCTAAGTCGACTTAAGTTTTTAAGGCATTGGCACAGCAGGCCCGACACTTATTGGCTAAAGCACAAAGGAACGGAGAAAAAGGAACGGAGAAAAATCAGACTTGCCAGAGCCATAATTAGGACTGAAAGCTAGAAAGCTACCAAAAAAAAACCTGAACCAACTGAAAGGAAGCATCGCGTAAAGGATCGTCAATTGGAGCTAAATACGTAAAGAAAAAAAATTGATCAAAGGTAGCCAAACCGTACTATGAAACAAAGGATTTTACAGCTATCCTTATTATTAGATACAGAATAAGGATAATTGTGTTAGCCAAACTTCAACAGCAAAGGGTGTAATAAAAGAAAGCTAGGTGAGTTGCGAGGGTTATGAAAATAGCACGAAAGTTGAAGATCATGGACGTAGGTTTAAATAAGAGTTTCGACTGAATTGCATGTCGCAAAAATAGCGATACACGTACAAGGCACAGTTAAATAGTCTTTTGCCTCTGACTAAAAACAAATTCGAAGCATTTAAATTACAAATGACGCCAGTAAGATGCAAAGCTTGCAAAATAAACAAGAAGCCATTAAAAGGATAAATTTGCGACATTCAATTCAAACGGATAGTTTGCTGAACTTAATGTTATAATGGATCAATTAGGTTTGGGTAGATAGGAATACATATGTGTATATAGGATTAGATTTGGTGTTTGGCCTGAGGGATGAGCAGAGGTCAAGCTCCATACTTAGTTTGTGTGTTGACGTGATGAGTTCTGGAGGAGTCTCAGAGTTTAGGTCGGCCGAACAGATGCCTAAGGGATCCAGCTGGCTGATGTTGTGGCCCCGAACCTAGATTTTAGGACGTAACACAGAACATAAAGGCACATTTACACACAACACAGGGCGGCGTGTGTAATGTGAAGTACAAGGCACAACAAAACGATGGACACAGTTCAGGGGGAAGAAAACAACAGAAGCAAATTTAGTATATACAAGCAAGCAAAAAGAAATTTTAAATTTAAAATATGTGTTAGCGAACTTGACTTAAAGAAAGGCGTTGGAAAAGATTGGAAGGGAGGGATGGGGATATTTTACTTTTTTTTTCAATGTTGATAATTTCGACAAGGAAAAAAAAAAAGAATTTAATGTACACCGGCACACTGTAGTTACATGAGGACAAATTATTCCTTTATTTGATATCAAATTCAGCAATAAGAATATACTCGTATGAGCGGCTGGATACTAGCACTGTATGACCTAAGAATGGCTAAATTGCTTCTCAGTATCTAAATAATTTTTATGTGGTTAAGTACTTTCATTTTTTTTCATTGGACTTGCAAAAAGAATGGCTCTTCAAATCTTGAAATTTAAGGTTAAATATTTATATCAGTTGCGTGGCATACCATGGAAAGTTATGTTTAACTCGGAGTGACTAAGATTGTAAGACAGAGCTTATCCTTTGTGTTCAAGCGAGCTTTGCAGTCTTGTCATAAAAAGTGGAGGCAGTGAGTTGCACTTTTATTAGAAGGAGGATTAATTTCTATTAATTGATATCACATTACTGATTTTGCAATTCATTTTCTAAACTTTTATATGAAATCCGCGCGGGTATCGACTGTTTTTAGTTCATTATGTGGCAGTTCATCTCCCGATAGTGTCTTGACAATTAGAGAAGCTGCCGTAGCATCTTTGAGCGATAGGATATTGTTTTTTTTTCCTTCGAGCCTGATATTTTAACAGGGGTGGGGCCCAGGTGATGGCTAATCTTAGGGGGTGACTGAAATTTTGCTTAGAATCAGTGTTACCTGTATATTTGACAACAATTTCAACATATAAATTATCAGAGCAGAGGAAACATGATATTAGATCGACCAATACTGAGAACTGCATAATAGTGTCAATATAAAAGTAACAAAAAGCAATCGTGAAAGATTTGCAACATCGGCTGCTATTAGATATGTACTAACGTTTTGAGAAATCCATCCCGTAAAGTTCAAATAATAGGACACTTTTTTTTTCGATTTTACAAGATGTCAAGTATGTTTTAATTAATCACAAATTACAACCAAGTACGTTTACAAAATCAGATGGTTTCAGCTCCCAACTTTACATAGAGAACGCATAGTTATTTAAAGTAAACTGGAGCGCCTGTAGAGAAGAAAAGGAATCTAAATTAGGTATGCGAAAAAGAAAGAAAACGAAAAAAAAAACAAAAAAAAAACATCCACCTAAAGTTTTGCAAGCAGCATTGAGACGGGCAAACTGATCTTTTCAAAATGTGAAACTGTAAAAATGCATAAAAGGGTTGATGACTTTGATCAAAGGAAAGCAAACAATAATAACATCAATGTAAGAGCTTATTTTTCTACCCACATCGTTGTGAAACGGCAAAGCTCAGTCCAGCTGAAACTAATGAAAACATATCGATACGATTTTTTTCAATGTCATGCACATGCATAAAATATATAGCGCGTAAAACCAATAGAAGGACGAGGAAGCATACATAATATTGTAAATATTATTTACAATAATTATGGTCTAGGCATATTAGTCGCATCGCAATTTTGGGTCTTCAAGTTAAGTACACTGCATGATGATTTAAAAATATCTTGGACATAAGGAAGTAAAAATGCGCCCTAAATAGGACTCATAATTATGAATGATTCTGTGGTAGCAAAACATGCCAGTTTTGAGAAAATAGGATGAGCCGAATAAAGAATATCCTCTTGGTAAGCTTAAGGCCATCTGTCTACATGATTACCATAACAAAAAGCTTTGGCTCATCTTTTAACTTTGCGATCAAGGCTTTCTATTTCTAGTCGTTTCTCTGCGACGCCACATCATCTGTCCGGGCCTAGCGTTGATGTTACGTTAGTTTCTATGCCATTGATTCTTCATTAAGTTTAGAATCACAGAAAGGCTTGTTGATAGTTTATCTCGTGGTCCTTTAACATTTTCAACAAAAGTTGAAATAGTATGCCATGGCTTCATAAAAAGGAACAGTTCGTATGAATTTCGCATGAAAATATATCCCAAATGTTCGTTCTCGCTTCAAACGCATAGACAGAAAGTAGAACTTCTCACTTTTTATATAAAGCGACAGCGAAGCTTTTGTTTCACTATGGATTCCACCAACTGCTGCACGTTTCGTGCGAGATTAACCTAGCTTGTCTCAGTGAAGCAAGAAAGGTTTATTGAAAAAAGTTGTACAGTTTGATTTATATTGTTCTTTTCTTTGGCCAGCCTTGTTCCAAATGCTTGTAAGTTCGTTTATTTAAAGCTGCAATTTAGTGTTCAATATCATTTTTGCTATCAAGCAGCGACTGCCAGTGAGCCAAAATTCTGAGACGCTTTCCAATTCTCTGAGTCTTTTCTTCCTTTTATGTTCTTTTTCCATCGACATTTACTTTTTGAAGCTGTGGCTTTTCAGGATGCCCTCAATATCTCTTATATATCCTTTTTCCTCTCCTGGTTTTTTTTATATAAACGAAGTTTGTTCTCCGTTGTGTTTTCAAGATATGTTGTATTAGATTCTCCACATATACGACGAAAAACACAACTTCTGACTGCAAGACTGTCTTGTGCCGACGTTGGTGGTGATTGGCATCATGTTATCAGTACCAATGATTCAAACGTTGACTCTGTATTCGTAGAGTAGGAATCGAATAATGCGTACTTCATCCTGCGCAACAATATGCTACACTATGATTTCAGATAAATTGAAATCGATAAAAAAAAATAAATAAAGTGAGAGGAAAGGCTTCCGCGCTAAAGTTTGAAGATAGCGTCATATAGTTCAGTAGGTAAAGAGCTAAACAGAAAAAAAGAAGTTCAATGGCTTGATGATAAAGAGATGCATTTGATCAAAAACATGTAAGTATATAATAACTATAATGTAAAAAACAATATATATATATATATATATATATATATATATATATATGTATATGTGTGTGTGTGTGTGTGTGTGTCCCCGTCTCTTGTTCCTACTTACCATCTTTTTTTTCCTCTTGAAAAAAAATAAAAGTTAAATCTTACGCAATAATCAAAACATTGTAAGAGTTCAAAATCATAAATTGTAATAATGAAAAAAAAAAAATACAAGTACCTGGTAAGCGCGGATGATTGACTGCACCGAAAGATGGTCCTCGATGGTCTTCTCGTCCACGGGAGCGCCCTGCTCAACAGCGTGGGCCGGATAAGCTGCAGGAACCGAAGACATGGGCCGAATGGCGGGAGGAGCCACGTAGGCCCGACCTGGAGGGGCGCCCTTGCCCGTCTCTCGAAAGAATGCATCCCACGACTGGTCGAGAGAAAGGAAAGGGGCAGAGAAAAAAACAATTATTTTGAAGGCAAAACCAATACGTGTTTTTACAAAAATTTCGTGGTCTCAGAAATCAACAAATCTAACTGCTCGATAGCATCATTAAAATAAGAAGAAGATAAGCAGAAGAAGAAGAAGAAGAAGAAGAAGAAGAAGAAGAAGAAGAAGAAGAAGAAGAAGAAGAAGAAGAAGAAGAAGAAGAAGAAGAAGAAGAAGAAGAAGAAGAAGAAGAAGAAGAAGGAGGAGGAGGAGGAGGAGAAGGAGGAGGAGGAGGAGGAGGAGGAGGAGAAGAAGAAGAAGAAGAAGAAGAAGAAGAAGAAGAAGAAGAAGAAGAAGAAGAAGAAGAAGAAGAAGGAGAAGGAGGAGGAGAAGATAAAAAAGAAGAACACTGGCAAGGCAATCGACAACAATAAATTCAGCTTCATGTGCAAGTATATAGGCGGTTGCAATCAACGAATACCAGAATTTGAGAAGTTTTCACCAATTACGAACAGTTATGTCCTTATTAGATAAGCGTAAGGAATAGTATACGAATAAGGTCAATTTTGCTCACGATGAGCGATATTTAACTAAAGGTCTGCTTTGTGATTTCTTTTTTTTTTTTTTTTTGGTGCTCTCGCATTTATTTTAACAATTTGTGGAAGACGTCAAATGGAACAATCGGTGTCAGTGTTTTTACTAAACTCCTTTGACATGTAAAAAAGACACACCCAAGACTAGCATCTTAACCAGGAGCGTTATAATTATCAACTTCATGTTAAAGTAGTTCCACCCCCCCCCCCCCCCCCCCCGGTCTCCCGCGAATGATAATACTTATCGCACTGTTTTTTAGCAGCTGCTTATAAATTTTATCATTGATAAGATTTGTGCAAGTCTAAATTTTTAACTTCAGATATAGTTATAGAAATAATTATAAAATTGGCCAGCAGTTAGACAAAATTTAAGCCATGCACTGATTTGCATTGAACCAAGACGAAAAGTTTGTATGGCAAGAGTGTTTACATGCAAGAGCAATGCTTGGAACTGGGCACTGCCCTAGGGCCCTACAGTCTTTGCCCTTGGCCAAGTTCTGAACTCTGACATAATTATGTCTAGTTTAGAGGCGGGAAAATAAGTCTGCACCCCTGCACTTGTTATCTCCGAGTGTCAGTCGAGCGCTCAGCTAGCTTCGCGTTGGTGGGAAGTATGCTGAGTGAATCAATGCAGCAGTTTAAATCCGCACGATAAAAGAACTTTTGTCTCTGGACAGTTGCCAAGGAGATACATTTTTTTATTCCAGGATTACTTAACTTCAGTTGGCGTTGAAAGCACGTAAATTCAGAGTTCTTGAGGGAGCTCGAGAAACCTGTTATTTTCCTAATAACTCTTTAGTCAGAGGAAGTCAGTTCCTTAAGATGTGATGAGTATTGTCCGTATTCTCGGTCCTTCATCCATACAGTATTTCCCGGAAAATCTTGGAGCCAATAAGCGGGTGCTTTGGCTGGACGAGAGCGAAAATTGGCCTCTCGGTTGCCTTTGGCTCTTTGTGGGGAGACTTCAGACAAGAATTGGGAATTCCGTTGTTTGAGATGTTCTTTTTTGGGGATAATTTATAAACTAACCCCAGAAGGAGTTTTCGTCAGACACATTTTAAATTATTACGAAGAACTTTGTTTCATTATGTTACATTCGCCTGTTGTGATCGTGTGTAACTCACAATGTGTGTGTACAAGTTATACTTAGGGTCAAATATCGTTGAAGAAAAGATAATCGTGAATTCGTCCGATATTGATTGTAGAATATGACATAATTAGGGTAATGTTTAACTATTGTTTTGCCAATGTTTAGGCGTACATCTTAGCTTAGAACTGTCTTTTTTACATTACAGAATATTTGTCTCGAAAGAGAAATAAAAATAAAAATTAATTGCATTTGAAAATATTGTCGCAATCGTAAATGTGTCGCAGAAGGATTTAAAAATGCCACAAATAAAATTTAAAATATTTTTTTCACAACTAAGTCCACTTAAAAAAAATAACGAAAATCAAATAGTTTTAAGGAAAAAAATACTGAGAAAATTGGTAGCAACCAAAATGCTTAGATCAAATTAAAAAAAAAGTACGATGGAATGTAAAAACATTCATAAGAACAGTTTTAAAATATATAAAACCTTAAATCAATTGAATTCTCTTCACGTTGTCATGAAGACATTCTTTAAATGAGTTGAGTACAGTCTTTTAAGCAGCCCTCTTTTCAATTCATCTCTTAATCGAGACTATAATGTGGTGCTGATGACCAACTCCAGATTCAATGATATTTAATGTGGTGAAAAAGTGCTCTCGAATAGAAGGTTGAAACGTGCAACTGCTGGGACAATATTACACAGGGGGGAAAATTCAGGCCACGGATTTTTCAAAATGTATTGGGTTACCCTGGATTGCTAAAGCTCATAATTATTCTAGATCTAGTCAATCTGTATAACTCATGCAAGACATATGAAGATATGCAAGTAATAAAATGGCTGGAATTGAACGTTTCCATGTTGACAATTATTGGATCTCATCAATATCTTAGATATAAAACAGTATAGACGTACGACACGTGTGCAAAAGAAGCAGAAGTGGTCTTACATTCGCAACCGCCGCTACGGAAGAAAAGGCGACGGTGAAAGTTGTTCTTAAAATACAGACCAATGAAATCACTACTACTCACCTATACAGAACAGCATGTTTTCCATGACGTTTTTGGAGTAAGTCAAATTTCAAGTTTTTTCAGATGTTTACTCCATTAAAATAAAATTATATTTTTAAATATATATATTTATATTTACAAAATAACAATACTTTTTTTTAAAAGTGTTATCCGCTTTGAAAATTGCAAATTTGGCAAACAATTTTTATGACATTATAACAACAGAAATAATATAAAAATTTCAAGGGCATTTTTTAGCCTAAATCTATAACTTTTTTTTTTTTTTTTTTTTTTTTGGATCGCAGGGGACACTGATCTTCATAAATTACGGAACAGCACTGAAGTTTAACAACTTGGTTCCTATGGTTATAGAGCAGATCATCCACCTACACATACATCTGTAAATGATTTTCTGGACTAAGAAAAAACGACAATGAACAGGACATGATGCAAAACCCCGTCCTCCGAACGGGATCATGGTGTCAACTTGCCGGGTTGGAGTGCGTGTGTATTAAATAGATATAGGCTTATACATGAATTTTAACTTTTACATCGATGGGCATAGTCTGCCAGATTCAGATCGAGTATAGGCCTACATTAGATTCTGAATCTAGAAAGATTAAGAGTTTTTTTTTTTTATTTTTACACAGATGGGCAGTCTAGCCTAGATAATTAGATCTAAATCTAGATCCAACATTCAAATTGAGAAGAAGCTAACCTCCTAGATTTAGTTTCGAAAGTCCAACTTATTCAAACCGCCACGGAATTCAAAAATAAAAACATAAGTGTTCGTTTCGCATTAAAATCAAACACAGATTTGAACGGCTAATTAAAATGTCAACGTAGCTTAATAGCTTGTCTCGCATGCTGAAGAAGGTTATATGGGATTTTAAAAAGTGGTTTTGCAAATCCGTAAAATAATTTTTGGATTTCAAAATTTGATCATGTTAAATCGCATGATCTAGAGTAGCCTGCTGATTACTACTACTACTACTATTATTATTTTTATTATTATTATTATTATTATTATTATTATTATTATTATTATTATTATTATTATTATTATTATTACATTGGCGGCCCACAAAAATTGATGACCCATTACATGTTTCGGGTTACGATCGTAATACTATGATGATGAAAGCATGCAACAATGGATCTCGTGGGGCCTAATTGACTGAACAGGCTTTGCTTTAATCTGAATCTAGGTCTAGCTGTTACTTGTTCCTTGTGATGAATATTTTTTAATAAATGTGTAGCCGTTTATCTGTTTGAGTCTTCTTCCAAATGCTTTAAGTGATTAAAGTCATCGTCATGGGCTGCATATGCGACATGCATTGATATCCCTGAAAACCAATTTTAAATTTTCAAAAATCACTTTCCCAAATACATGTGGTTGAACTTTATTAAAGAAATTTATGTGGGCTATGGGTATAAATACACGTCTCTGAGCTAAGTCAGCCCACCAAGAATAATTCTTTCCGAGCGTGAAGGCAAGAAGCATCTTCGATATCAACTCTTTATAATAACTAGCTGAAAAACCCCGTTCTACAAACGTGTCAATTTGCCGAGGCTGGTGTGTGTGTATTTAAAGAGGCTTGTAAATGGTCTTGATATCTCTCCTTTAATTACATCATTCAGATAAAATTATATGCCTCGACTTACCCATCTTTACCTAGAATCTAGATAATTAATTCTAATTACAAAATGTACACATAGAGCTTCTTTTTGTATTTAAAAATCAAAACAATCGCTATCTTCGTTTCGCATTAAAAACAAACACGGATTTGTACGGCGTATATCTAAATTAGATCTAGATCTATATCACTCTAGAGATCTAAATATAGATCTACTATTCTAATTGAGAATAAAACTAACCTTCTTACATCTAATTTCGACAGTCCAACATATTCCAACCGTCACGGGATTTAAAAATCTAAACAAACGTTGTGTTCGTTTCGCATTTAAAACAAACACAGATTTGCCACGGCTAATTAAAATGTCTACCTAGTCCAAAGGTAAAGTCTCGCGTGCTTAATAGCGTTTAAATAGGATTTAAGCAACTTTGGGATTTAAAAAACATGCCCACATAAAATCGCGTGATCTAGAGTTGCTTTCCATATTTTAAATTTTTTTTTTTATTGGCGGCCCACAAAAATCTGATGACTCATTAAACGTTTCAGGTTACGATCTTTATATTATGATTATAGTACAATTATGACAGGTTGTTTTAATCCTACAATGCATCAAGTAGCTGCTTCAAAGAAAATCATCAGGGTATACAATCTGCTGGCATTCGATATTACATACTTTAGAGTACCATTTAAATACAGATTTCCTGAGGAAACCCCGCAGACCACGGTAATAGTTGCAGGTCTGCAGCGAGGAAACGGGATGTACTGTCAGTTGTAAATTAGTTACCAGATATCTGGCGAGGCCAGAATATCCTCGCTGGTGGGCTGACGGAGAGTTGAGGTTGGGAATTTTTCCATGAGCAGGAAATAAAATTTCAAACCAAAATTTTCTTCCGACCTGTTCGTTCAAATACAAAACAGTACTCTCATTTCCGAAATCAGCAATCAAAATTTAGTCTAGATCGTGTGAGGAGCAAAAATCATCCGATTTTGGTAAACTCTTGTGTAGGATCCTTCAGGACATAACAAACAAGATTTAAAAAAAAAATAATTAATAAACAGAAAACACCTGGAGGCTAAATGATATCTGCCCTGAACTACAGGGTACGAGACGGCGTTTCCATTCTATTTCCAGGATCCCCCTAGGTGTGCGTGCGTGGATGCGGTGACAATGAGAGTGGGGGAGGAAGGACGGTCAGGTGTAGTACGAAAATTTTAATACCATTCATGTTAGGGCAGTGCATATACACAAGATAAAAATAGGTGTACAAAAAACGCCCAAAAAGAAAAAAAAAATATTTCAACCAAGTTTCAACAGTTTCAGATAGCTGATCCTTTCATATCAAGACTACCAGTAAGAGGTTTCTTGGGAAACGTAGGAGCTGTAAAAGTTATAATTAAAAAAAAAGGGGGGGGGGGGGGGTGAAATATATCGATTTAGAGGCGGTTTTGATATCCTGAACGAATAATGAGAGAGAGAGAGAGAGAGAGAGAGAGAGAGAGAGAGAGAGAGAGAGAGAGAGAGAGAGAGAGAGAGAGAGAGAGCCAGGGCATCTATTTTCACGATATTTATTCATAATTTATACACATTTAACATATTCTAATTCTTTGTCAATTGTAATACTGTTTTGTTTTGCCACGATAATTCACTTTTATCACCCTAGAGCACTAAGACTCTTCTTTTTTTATATTATTTCAAAACCAGGTTTTGTAACTACTATCTTTACAACAATTACATGTACTGTTATTACTATTAATAATACACTATAAGTGTTTGTCGTTTGTATGCAATGCTGGACCAAATCCATGTTCCGATGAAAGCTAAAGAGAAAGAAGGACTGCAAGGGAAGTAATGACTAGTAGAAATGAAATTTAAGACATATAGAGAGCCAGAGAAAGGAAGAGAGAATGAGATAAATCAGAGGAAAATTGGAGTTCACGAAAGAGTAAAATATCGGACCAAACGAGCGTAATATAACAGAAAAGCCAGGGCGAGAAAGCGAGCTCACAATGTTGCTGTAATGTAGATGGCACCACACTGACAGGCAAACCGACTTAAGTTAAATCAGCCTACTGTGCAAGGTTGAGGCACAACCTGGTATCCCACAGGGTTGTGCACAGGTTAATGAGGACACGCAGATGTCCAGACTGAGCAAAAATTTCAACTTTTTTGTCCTTTCGTTTCAGTGGTTGCTAGGGTCGTCCGACATAATAGTTTTGGTCACAAGAAACTTTCTTTCCATGACAACAAGCATAAAAAAGAGCATCGTACCAGCATTTTTCCTGGCCTATGTATACAAATCTACAACTTATGTGGTTAATTTTCTACTGTGATTTAAGCCAACAAATTTGTTCAAGTTTCTCAATACATAAAAATAGCGAAACTAAGACAGTTTTAACTAAATTCCGGCCTGAAATCGGCGCCTCCCCGCTATGGACTGAGGCCGTGAGAGATCACTCAAACTGCCATCTTTCATTATCATAATTTAAAAATAAATCACTAAAATAATATGAGGCATCCATAAACTTACTCTGTAAATGTATTTAAATACATGACTCCAAAATATAAAGGTGCGCCATACATATCTAGACTTAGATCAAGCTAGATCTAGATCTAGTAAGAGTACGTCTGATTAAAACGCCCGAAACAGTGATTATTGTGCCGTTTATTTAAGACTACTAGTGCTAGATTTAGAGATTTACAAAGTATATTCTTAAAACAATACATGTAATTATTTAGCGAAGCCAGTATAATCAAGGCCATGTGTATCCGATGCATTAGAGGCACGATATCGTAGATCTACATATAGCTTTTGACAGATCAATCACTTAATTTTTTTTATACAGATCTACATATATTGAAATTTTAAAGCCATTGGTAGTAGAGTATGATTAACTAAAGGGAAGACAAACCCTCACGTTTTTTCAAGCACAGAATATTCTGTCAATTGAATCATGTTTATATATGTATATATTTATTTATTTTTTTTTTACTCCAAACCTCTTTTAACTTCTAAAGAATAAGCAGAAAAAATGATACAACGTTTACTTAAGAAATTCAGTACCTCGAACAATTTTCGGTACAGAAGAAAAACCGAAAAAAGTTTCCATTACATCGTGCATCCATGATATATATCTAGATTAGATCCTATTTCTAACGTAGATTAACCTTGCAAAGAGTAATACTTTTCAAAAAAATGTTTGCTAAGTTTGTAAAGATGTATAATTATGCTGAAAATAATATTTTACAACACTTTTCAACACAATGTTCCACTAGAACACTATTGTTTATAACACAGGATAAGTAAGGTTTCCACCCTCATTGACCAAAACAGTTATGGCGGCTCCAGACAATTACGAAAATACCCGGGACATCCCGAAGGGCCTGTAGGTGTATCTGTCCGTTTTTTTATTTAATTTGTGGGTTTGTGCATGTGGTCGAGGCTGGTGACACAAAACACGGTTCCACGTGAATTGTGTAGATGTGCATTACATTTATTTGTATTGCTTTCAGTGGAAATGCCAAAGTATCTTAAACGCATTTATGTGATATTTTCAGAAGACGAAGAGAGCAAATTAAGAAAAAGGAGCTGTGTGGACGAAAATTTGATGCCTGAAACGAAAGCAGCTGATTCATACGAATATTTTATTCAAATTACAGCCGAACCCTGAAAAATCTCACTCTTTTATGCGAGTAGGTGAGGAGGCGAATCTTCTTTGCTACATCTTCCTCGGTCCAATTCAGAGAAGCATGTGGCAGTGCTTAGAACCCTGATAATTTAACTGCTACTTTGAAGTAGTTTTCAAGAGGTCCCAATCTATGAGTAAATCAAAGGCCAACATTTTGAACTTTCAAAGTTCTTTAACTCGTTGCAAGTTGCTAATATATTATTTAAAACTGCATTTTGATCAAATTGACAATCACATTCTATATTAATCCCCTTTCCACGACCACTTATGCGAACAGTAAATTTCAACTTTAGCTCGAAAACTCTTTCGATCACAAAGCCTTTTGCATTCCATATGAAAGTAAAGCGATAAAATTTGTGAAATTCAAGCACAATTATATTGAATAAAGCTGAATACAGTTGAAATGAGGCTAGACCTAGAGTCAGTGTGTATGTATGCATACATGCTTTAAAATGTATCCTGTACTCATGGAAGATTGAGAATTGGGATTCCTACGTGTAGACTTTGCTATTTCGAGGGCGCTAATGTGAAAGTAAATATAACTTCAATAAATATTATTGTGTTTAATACTTTGAAAGTTTAACAAACGAATTTCCATATCCAGGCACGCTGTGAGGCTGTCAGTTGCCTATCTTTCGTTTGTTCCCTGTGACCTTTCAAACAACCTGACACTAGTTAATCAAATAAGGCGAACTTCTTGTTTCACAAGTTAAGCCCATTGGTTTTGTCTCAAAATTATTGGTTCTAGTTGCTGTCGCATACAATTGCAGATTTGGCTTTACAAACTTCAAACGCACATTTTGACTGGGGTAAGAGTTCAAGCGGATTTTCGGGCGCCAGAAATTCATTTTTGGGGTCATAAACAAGGATTTCTGTCTAATTAATTAATTTAAAAACAAAACCAGCCACGGTGCCTTTATTCGACATAGAATTCAGAAAAAATCAATAGAGCATTTATAAACAAGAAAATGTTTACAAGATAGTTGATCATTTAACATGTATTAGTGGGGGAGGCACACAAAATTCTAAGTCACTCTTCCCCAATGTGAAAAAAAAATTTTTTTTTTTAATTTTTGAATTTTTTATGCCACATGAAAACAATTTAAATACTTTTTTTTTTACGTAAACATAATTCTCTTCCAACTTCGATATTGATGCCACAATTTTACATTTTTTTTTACATTCCATAAGTAAACAAATGGCCTTGAAATTGTCAAGTTATAGCCTGATAAATTATAATAATAATAATAATAATAATAATAATATGACCTTGAAATTATTTAAAAAACATGGAAAATTTTCACCGAAAAAGAGCATATATAATTAAAAAAATTAAAACGAAAAAAAAACGTCCGCCTCCTGTTCTCGTTCTACATCATATTATGTCAAAATTATCTCATCCAAGATCCTGGGCCATATTATGTTCATGAAAAATCCTAATTATGATTAGACCTATGTAGTCAAAAATTATCAGTATATATTTTATTTCTTTTAAGAAGTATAAATATCTGAGGACAGTTTCATACTCCATCTTCGAGAATTTAGCTAGGAGACGTCATTCTTCTGAATAGAAAATGATGACCACCTGTGGGTAAAAAGTTATAAACCCCAAAGCATGTTTCTACAAATCTACTTATGTTCAACATCCAGGACGATGGTGTCGTGAAAATAACTTCCACCAAGTTCATCAGGATGATAAGACTCATTAGGTCCCACAAAGCATTAAATAGTTTAAGAAGAAGGATTTTAAAAGGTAAATAGGTGTAGAGGGTCGTCTTAGTTGAAGCAGTGGTGGTGATAGTGGCTCAAACCTTAGTACTACTTTAGTTCTGTAACAGCAGCAACTGTAACAGTAGTAGTGTTAGTAATGGAAGTTGATAAATTGAGAAAAGCAGCTGAAGTACTGCTAATATTTGAAAGATCATGATCACAAAAAATGATAGTCTCATAAATTATGAGTTATTTTGAACATTTAATTTGAAATTCACCCATAATAAAAATGCTCAGGTATCATAAAACAATAAAAATTTAACACAACCAATAGAAATGCAAAAGAACAAAATATAATTTATAAACTTCAATCAAATCATTAAAGCTAACTCTGTATCAAGGTGCAAGTAGAACTTGATAATTATGAGGGCACACTAACTAAAGTTCCTACACCTGAGTAAAGTTTTTAATAACATTAAAATAGCATGAATCGTACCTACCTTGTGAACACTGCTTGGGTCTTTCTGCCATGCTTCAAACATATCCTCAATGTAAGCAGACGAGCTTCCATTCATGAAAGGCTCAGCTGCTGAAAGGGTGGCATACT
This sequence comes from Elysia crispata, assembly GCA_033675545.1. Lineage (NCBI taxonomy): Eukaryota > Metazoa > Mollusca > Gastropoda > Plakobranchidae > Elysia > Elysia crispata. The sequence goes on from JAWDGP010006892.1 coordinate 288,005, forward strand.
GGCGGTTACCAACACCAGAACAATGTGTATAACTAACAGCATCTGAAGCGCACCTGCGATTGCATTGGACATTAGCAGTAATCCGTTCATGAGCAAAACTGAGGCCTCTGGGGCAACGTAGCAGCAGGTCTCTGATGCGCAGCATCATGACCAGAAAGTCCTTGCTACGTGGAAATGTCTTATGTTATGGCAAAAACTTGGATTGAACAAAGCCAGTCTGGCTTGTGGAGGCACTGCAGTTTGCAATGCCCACCAAGAAAATATAGACAGCAATCCAGTTGGGATGAAGCTTGATGAACAAAGGGCAAGCTGTGAAAAAAAAAAAATAATAAATCTCTCTTAGAGGACAGCCTTCTCAACCAATAGCTTTCTTATAAAATAAAATCGTTATAAGCAGCATTAGACTTTTGGCAAAACAAGTTCAAAATATGGCACCAAATTGTGTCATACTTTCATCAATATACATGGAAGTAAGTTTTAAATACATAAAAAAGATCAGCTATGGATGCAATACATTATTAATGAATTGTAACGATCACTCTCTAGCAAAGGTATAATGACTAGAATTAAATTACAACTCAATGGCTATATAGAGTACATGTCAGGAATCATATTTAGTGAATTTATGCCCAGATCACATTACAAGGTCTTAATCTATTTTTCTAAGCAAAAGCTCATGCTGATTCTTCCTTGATAAAATAGATCAAGTATAAATCCCAGCCATTTTGGAATGCTGAGAGCTAATATTTCTTCAATTTCAACACAGCCTATAATGTGCATCTTGCATAACTTTTTTTATGGTTTATCAGTCATTTCACGATGTTTTCAGATCTTGTAATTGTGAAGCAATTCCAACTAATTGACAAAGCAGGTTTGGATTTTGGTTTTCACCTAATTTGTGATAAGATAAACAACCACCACTGAGGTTTTTTTTTTAAACCCCATAAGTTTGTAGAAAAGTTAATGACAACATACAAAAACAATAAATATTCAAACGTCTAATAAATATGGAGTTTAAAAAAAAGCCAGCAAGTTATGTTCCCAAGTTCTGAAACCTGTGACGCTTCCAATGGCATCAAGAAAGTCTTTCTTAAAAAGTGAGAAACCAGAAGGGGATTGTCTGTAAAAATGACAGCAGTACACTTGCAAATGATACAAACACAATGAAACACCTTTCTTCAATGTATTCACACATTACAGTCAAATTCGTGGTAGAGCTAATTTTAACTGACATATTTCAATTTTAATTTTATCTCTATGATAGTGTGACTAGTCATCCTATAGAAATTAGAATGAATTATAAAGCCTGAAACAGCCTGCTTTTTAAACATATTGATAAAAATACCCACTCTGAAACCCTTTTGATAGAAATTTTTTACAAAAAGTTAGCATATGGTAAGTCTTACTGGGATTACATACAAAAGGATCTCAATCATGACATCAGACATGTCATCTCATGCATATCTTGAGATTCTTTTACTTAATAGGCACAGGATATGTCCATGTTAGTGGTTGTCTAAATTTCACAAGTTTATAATATTTTGTAATTGATGATGAAAGGTAAGTTGAAAATGTAAGCAGTAGCTAGTAGAAACTACTTGCTGCAGACTGCAATTGCTCTTGTTTAAATTGAATTGATTGTCCCATTGTAATGATTTCAAGACATATCTTGCAAGGCATATACTTTTAAATAAAAAGTACTCCCTCTTATAATATAAATTAGGACCGTTTTCAAAATTCCACAGATATGAGGAGAGACTTTACAAGAAGAAAGAGAAATTTGAAAGCAAGCCACTGATAAGTTAGAAAAATTTAGTCTATCGTGCCCAGCGGAATCCAGATTCATAACAGGCCTAAAATTAGAAAGAGTTAAGAAAATAGGCCTACAAGACTGAGTGAAAATTTGTTTGCTTACTCACATAAAAAGAGTTGCTTGTCCAAAGAAGCTTTGTTTGACTTTTAAAATATTTGTATAATCTATTTTTAAATTATGGTTGAAGCGGCACCTTTTTCTTGTGTGTGTAGGTGTCTTTTGAATCTTAATTATAACTATTAAATTCTATAATATTCAGTGAAACTTTCTTATGATAGTTAAAATAAAAATGAGAAATTAAACACTTTGATTTTTTTTTTGTTGGAAAATCAAGCGTATTTCACACAAAAAATACTTAAAATCAAATTTTAAGCGGATTCAGCTTGAGGTTTAAGAGCCCACTTTACTCATAACAAGGTCAATGCAAACCCTACATTTCAGTCTCTGAATTTAAATTTGGAAATTGTTTTTTTTTTTTTTTTAAGTAATAGTTATAGGCATGAAACCAAAACAACTTTTCCTTGAGCACTGTTGCAAAATGGTATAAACCAACTTTTTCAGAGTGGTAAGGCAGTTGACAACTAAGGTTTCATTAGAATAAAAAATTGCTATGAATGACTAAATTTTCTAATTAGTCCACAGAAAATTTGTTTGACTTTTAAAATTTTATAAACACATTTTTAAATTATGGTTGAAGTGGCACCATTTTTTTTGACTGGATATGTGCGTTTAGAATCTTAATTGAGATTTAATTCTGTAACTTTCAATAAAAATTGAAATGATAAATCATAGTTATCATAAAAATGAGAAATTAAACATTTTGTTTTTTATGCTGGTAAATCAAGACTACTTCATAAAAAAAATAACACTCAACACTCAAAATGTCAACAGATGCAGCATGAGGTTTAAACGCTGTTCTATAACAAAAATGGTCCGCTTAACTCATATTGAGGTCAATGCCAACCCTGAATTTAAGTTCAAAAGTAACATTTGTTTTGTTTTTCAAGTAATAATTTTGGGCATGTACAGCTTTCCTTAAGCACTGCTGCAAACTGGTATTAACTAACCTTGTCACAAATGCAAGGCAGTTGATAACAAACAAAGAGTTTCACGAGCCTTGAAAATTGCTAGGAATGAATTTTATAATTATAATTACAGAGACAAAGTCCAATCAAATTGGTTTTATATTAATGTTACTTAACTTGTCAAAGTTTTTTGTAATAAAAAATCTTGAAGGGTTTTATAATGGAATTACCCTCATTTATATTTTACAAGTCTTGGAGATCAGTTGCCATTATCTAATTACCCCAAATATTCCATATAGACTTTCTGGGGGCAAGGATGTAATACTAACAGTAATAATATAGCTCTTCATTCCTCTGTCATTGTCAGATGTGGACCTTGGACTAGATCTAAGAGTGGGCTAACATAGAAGGAGCTCTAACTAACAACCATCTTTTCAAGATTTCAATGGGGTTGAGGGAAATAAAAAAATGAATCAACATAGAAAGATACGATTATAGCATGACGGCAACAGGTAGAAAAGAGTATACTTTCAGTAATTTCTCAACAGTCAATAATTAACTAGCAGATAGAAATAGAAATATCTTGACAACAATTATATATCTAAATGGAAAAAAAATTACACATAAATGCTAAAGTGTATCGTTTTGACTGCACCAAAATTGTCAAACAAAGAGCAAGTTAGCAAGATTCTTTGAGGAGTGATAGCTGATGCAAAATATGGTAAGCCAATTCAGTGAAGAAATTTAAGTTAAAGAGGTGGAGATTCCAAGAAATGGCAGAATGTAACCCTGTTTAAATACAATCCAGGTTGTTGCATATAGATATAAACAGAAAAGCAATGCAAAAACGGACTAAGAGGGAGACTGAATTCCATGATTTTGAATAAAACTGAAAAGGGAGTTCAAAATGGACATGGAAAAACTTAATTTTAACAAAAAATGACCAAACACCCTTTCTTCTTACTCTTTTTTTGATGAAAAATAGATCTAACTACAAAAGATTTTAAATATAATGGAAAATGTGAAGATCCAGTTTCATTCTTCTCATCTGCATCACATTGATAGGAGACACACCAACACAAAGAGATCAGTTAACTAATAATTTGCAGTAATTGGCCCAACTCATTTTAAGCTTAAAAATTGTATTTTTTTAAATGATACGCTGAAGGTCGCAAAAAATACTTAGATAGAAGCATTTTTGTGTTGCACTATTTCTTTTTTTATGTTCCAGTTCTGTACCAATCCTCATGTTTTTGCATACTAATTAGTTCCGCATGTCTAAAGCTAAGATCGGCAGAAGTGATTTCACTCACTTGGATTATTCTATTCTATACTTCATTTGGATTATTCTTTTTTACATTTCATTGCAATTTTGGAATATTAATAATGTAATAATGTGATTTTAAATGTTATGGCTTTGTGTTTGCGGCCTGGAATCAGAGCTAAGTATCTACACCAGTACCTTGCTCGCTATTCATAACCTCGAATGATTGTACACGCCTGTTCCTCTATAAATTCTTGACCCTGGCAGCTAACCTCTACCCACCGTAATCGCAGCCTATACGCAGAATTCCGGAACCACGGGTACTACTTTTCAATTCCGAAAATGAAGACACAGATCAAGATGAGCCTCAGTAAGGTAGGACTTGTAGTTTAATACAATTTTAGTGCAACACAAAAATACTTATATCTTGAAAAGTATTTATTTGCTACGAATAAAGCCTGCATATTCGTATTCAGCATATCAAATTCATGAAGAACAATGCAATTTTGAAGTTTAAAGTGAGTTGGGCTGATATCGGCAAATTTACCTAAAGGCCTACAAATTGGTCAATGCTTGCACTTTATATTATAATTTATAAGACTAGAATAGTAATGGAATTGAAGATGGACTTCTATGACTTTGCTGTATCAAAAAGGTTACAAATAGAGGCCAAGTCAATTTATCAGTAGTCACGGTTAACAAGTAAATACCCAGCGTCACACTACAACCAAATATTAGTTAGACAAAGCCATACTTATAGGCTTCTAGATCTATATCTACTATGAACTTATGTCCAGCAAACAAAATTGCTCTTCATTCTATCAACAATTTTAGAGGTAATTATTGCGCTTGACTGTTAGATGCTGACCACATGTATCATGGCATTAAATCTCCTAAGTTCACCAGATTTCTCAAATATGTAGGGTCCTACTACTACTAGAGAATTTAGCAATCAAAAATGTAAACTAATCTCAAACCACTATGCTTTTCTGATCAGACCAAATGTTTCACTTTGTTGTTAAATTCAAAATCGTAGATTACTTATGAAGACAATCTATATTTGTAAGAACATAGATCTAGACTCTAGTATCAACATTAAAAATATAAATAAAAAAACTCAAAGCGAGAAATTAAGATCTAATTCTAGATTTAGATCATATGCCTACTTTACACATACTAATAATAAGAGTAAGAGTGCATTCAAACTATTCAGAGGAAAAGGGAAAGCTTGAAGCCTTGAGTAATCGAGATCTAATATTGATACAAAGTTGCCTCAATTATAAATGAATGAGGATAAAAAGGTTCATTTTGCAGATAAAATACAAAAATTCGTCAGCAAGAAAGCTTTAAAAACTAATCTAGATGTCTAGATCTATCACTTTGTGTTTATTTAGGAGGTAAGAGACGCCAGTTTGGAGACTCTAATCAAGACTTAGAATCTAGAAATCTAGATCTAGATCTAGAATCTAGATCTTGAGTCTAGATTTTGATCTTATTTTTCTTCGGCTTCGATACTTGGTATTCATGAATTTGAATTAGATCAAGAATCTACTCTCGACTTTAGATCTTATCTAGGCTGGATAGATCTAGATCTAGATCTAGATCTAGATTCTAGTCTAGATTTGATTATTGACATATGCATTTTCTAGATCTAGGGCAAAGCGGTCATTTATAATAGTCCACTTTCATAAAGCTCCCTTACAGCAGGCAAAACGTGTATATAAGATATCAAGAAGGTGCTTTAAAGGTTTTAAATCTGTATTACAATACGCGGTCGAAAGCTGGATGATCACTTGTTTGTTAGCAAACGCTCTCTTTACGTTTGAGAAGAGTCTGCGGACACCTTACAGTACTGAAGTCCCTGTGAGTGCCCTTGCCGTGTCAGTGTGTAAGTATAGTGACGTCACGAAATACACTGGGTGAATGTATTCATTGGCCAAACAAACATGACATGTGTTGACATTCTATTTTTAGCCAAATTCATCTGACAGTCACTAGCAGTTGGCTGCTTCCAAACCTCAATCCTCAGAACCCTCTTGCAATCTTCTTTGCTGCCCAGAGTAATAATGCCTACTTTTTGCGCTCTCTCTCTCTCGTTATTATATTTTTTCTTATACTTCTCCTTCCAAGAAATGATTATTATGAGAGGCAATTTTTTTCTTTGATCTACACACATTTAATCGAAAATTGAGAAAAACAATAATTTAGATGCCAATAATATTCATGGACACACTAGAATCTAGAATTAGATAGTAGGTTATGCGCTATAAATGCTTCATAAAAAGTTAAATACTGTATTTTTGTTCATGCAAAATTCTAAGCAGACCTATCCCTTACTTAGTTGGGAAGCACCGTAAAAAAAAAAGGTAGAGTGCAGCTCTATCCCTTGCTTAGTTTGTGGAACTTCCAAACAAAAGAATGACAAAAGCGGAATTAAATCTGTGTGCCATGAATCTAAAAATAATTCAGCGCTTAAAGCCCTGCAGCCTCTGGCTAAGCTACATCATTAGAATAGAAAGAACAACAATAGCAACAACAACGAAGATGATAGCAGAGCTCCAACCATGGCAGGCCAAGGTATCGAGCACAAAAATCTGGTCTCTCATCCCCGAGAGCAGCTCGATCTCTAGGGATCGATCTTCAGATCACTCTTCATAAAGGCGACATGTGTGATGAAATCGTAGTAAAAGTTACATTTATGCAGACTGTAATGGAGTTAAAAATTGTGGTCCGTTTTGCTGTGTTCCTCTCTCGAATGAGATACTGCTATGGTTATGGAAAAAGACTCATTTTTATATTTGTTAAGTTCATAGACAGAATGATGCAAAACGAACAATAACCATTTTGGATCTTCATTTAATTTTTATGGAAAACTAGAAGAACACTGGCACCGCAATCGACAACAACAAAAACAAATGCAAAATAACAAATTAAAAGAAAAAGAAAAAAGATATTTAGAAATAGACTAAGAAAAAAGTGGGGAGAGGTGGTAAAAAGAAGAGAATAAGGGGACGTCAAATCATAAGAAAGGACATAAATAATAGGGAATCGAACAATCACCTTTGCATGGCATTTAATATTGCCAATACAAGACTAAAGACACCAATCTCAGAGCCATCAGATGGTTCTGACAGCGACCCCTGGTGTTGGTAAACAGGCCTGTAGGGATTAAAAAAAAGAGTTGAGAAGTCGATATTTTTATACAGCCTGTAATCAGTTTCATCTGTAG
>JAWDGP010006893.1:0-17500 GCA_033675545.1 Elysia crispata
GAGGAAGAGGAAGAATCAGGAAGATATTAAGAAAGAAGTAGCGACAGATAGTTAAGAGAGACAGAAGGAATAATAAAGTACCATGGGCATCCTCTTTTAGAATACTAATAAGAAATGATTTAACAATTGACATGAGGCAGGCAAAGAAGAGAGAGAGAGAGAGAGAGAGAGAGAGGCAAAGAGAGACAAAATGAACAAGGAAGAACTAGAATCAGATTGCAGAAAAAGCGAAACACAATTAGAATAAAAGACTTAGTATAGTAATATACTGATTTAGAAACGAACCAAAAGGTATAAAAAAAAGAATCCGGAATTAGAGAAGAGGCGAAAAAAAGAGAGAAAGAGAGAGCGAAAGAGAGAGAGAGATTGAGAGATAGAGAGAGCGAAAGAGAGAGAGATAGAAAGAGAGAACGTGGAATGGATATTAATTCGAAAATAAAGAGAGGTAAGGACGTACAGGAATTGAGATAGTTAAAGTTATACACAGACTTAAGGACAATAAGAGATAGAGAGAGAGAGAGAGCGAGAGAGAGAGAGAGAGAGAGAGAGAGAGAGAGATTGAGATAGAGAGAAAGAATTAGAGCGAGAGAGAGCAAGATAGATTCAGAACAGAAAGAGAGCTAGATTGAAAGAGGAGAGCCAAGAAGAATAGAAAGAAATAATCTCACGATTTAATCACTCAGTAAGGGCATGAACTCTTTTAAATACGTGTAGCAATCTAGATCGGCCTTACGTATAGAGGAAAGTAACTGCTGAAATGCAAAATTAACGACAACCCATGTATAAAAATTATGAAAAGAAAAACATACAAAATGCGTCTTTTTTCAAATTTTTGTATGCCTGTTTTGCAAATTGTTTTAAACTAAATAACTGATTGAATAAACGCTCATAAATCTTTGAAATCAAGTGACGATCTCAATCATGATTTTATACAAAGACAATAAACTGTTCGTTTAAAGTCATTCGTATTGTGTATCATAGATGTAGCCATTTGGGCGATGGTGGGGAATAAAGGTTTGAAAATCGTTATTTTGGGCTCACTTACAGTCATATCTTGGACCCCCAATTTCGTCATTTCATCGAAAGCACCCACATGTTGCAAAGAGAAAAGTTAGACACTTAAACAAAATATGTAGGCCGAAAAATCAGAAAATAAAAGACAAGCGATGATAATACTATCTAAAGCCGAAATTCAAAAGACATACAACACAGTACAATTTGTAACTCCATAAGAGATGCGTTACTTGTAAGGTTGGGCGAGAAAAACTGGCTTCCAAATAGACCTAAAGAGAGAGACAGAGAGAGAGAGAATGGTAGAGAGTTAAAGATGAGATTAAGAGAATGAGAGACAAAAAGAGGGAGACAGAAGGAGAGATACCCTGGAAGAGGAAGAATCAGGAAAACAAGAAAGAAGTAGCGACACACAGTTACGAGAGACAGAGGGAATAATAAAGTAACATAGACATATCTTTTAGAATACTAATAAAAAATGATTTAAAAAATGACATGAGGCAGGCAAAGAAGAGAGAGACAGAGACAGAGACAGAGAGAGAGAGAGAGAGAGAGAGAGACAGACAGACAGACAGACAGACAGACAGACAGACAGAGACAGAGAGAGAACACTAATAAAAAATGATTTCAAAAATGACATGAGGCAGGCACAGAAGAGAGAGACAGACAGAGACAGAGAGAGGGAGAGAGGGAGAGAGACAGAAAGAGAGAGACAGAGAGAGACAGAAAGAGACAGAGAGAGACTGAGAGAGAGAGACAGAAAGAGAGACACAGAGAGAGAGAGAGAAAGAGAGAGAGAGAGACTGAGAGAGAGAGACAGAAAGAGAGAGACAGAGAGAGAGAGAGAGAAAGAGAGAGAGTTATAGAGGAGATTAAGAGAATGAGAGACAAAAAGGGGGAGACAGAAGGAGAGATAGCATAGAAGAGGAAGAATCAGGAAGACAAGAAAGAAGTAGCGACAGACAGTTACGATAGACACAGGGAGTAATAAAGTAACATGGACATATCTTTTAGAATACTAATAAAAAATGATTTCAAAAATGACATGAGGGAGGGAAAGAAAAGAGAGAGAGAGAGAGAGAGAGAGAGAGAGAGAGAGAGAGAGAGAGAGAGAGAGAGAGACAAAGAGAGACAGTAAGAGAGTCAAAATGAAAGAGGAAGAAGTAGAATCAGATTGCAGAAAAAGCGAAACACAATTACAAAAAAAAGACTCAGTAATATACTGATTTAGAAACGAACAAAAAGGTATAAAAAAAAATTTCGGAATTAGAGAAGAGTCGAAAAGTAGAGAGAAGGAGAGAGACAGAGATTGAGAGAGAGAGAGAGCGAAAGAGAGAGAGATTGAGAGATAGAGAAAGCGAAAGAGAGAGAGATAGAAAGAGAGAACGTGGAATGGATATTAATTCGAAAATAAAAAGAGGTAAGGACGTACAGGAATTGAGATAATTAAAGTTATATACAGACTTAAAGACAATAAGAGATAGATAGATAGAGAGCGAGAAAGGGAGATTGAAATACAGAAAGAGAGCTAGATTGAAAGAGGAGAGCCAAGAAGAATAGAAAGAAATAATCTCACGATTTAATCACTCAGTAAGGGCATGAACTCTTTTAAATACGTGAAGCAATCTAGATCGGCCTTATGTATAGAGGAAAGTAACTGCTGAAATGCAAAATTAACGACAACCCATGTATAAAAATTATGAAAAGAAAAACATACAAAATGCGTCTTGTTTCAAGTTTATGTATGCCTGTTTTGCAAATTGTTTTAAACTAAATACATGAGTGAATAAACGCCCATAAATCTTTGAAATCAAGTAGAGAAACTAAGAAACAAATTGAATATAACGATCTCAATGATTTTATACAAAGACAATAAACTGTTCGTTTAAAGTCATTCGTATTCTGTATCACAGATGCTGCCATTTGGGCGGTGGTGGGGAATAAAGGCATAAAAATCGTTCTTTTGGGCTCACTTACAGTCATATCTTGGACCCCCAATTCCGTCATTCCCTCGGAAGCACCCACATGTTGCAAAGAGAAAAATTAGAGACACAGTCATTGAGGCTAAAACACAATATATAGGCCGAAATATCAGAAAATAAAAGACAAGCGATGATAATACCAATCTAAAGCCGATGTTCGAAAGACATACAACACAGTATAATTTGTAACTATATAAGAGATGCGTAACATGTAAGATTGCGCGAAAAAACTTGCTTCCAAATAGACCGAAAGAAAGAGAGAGACATAAAGAGGGAGAGACAGAGAGAGAGACAGAGAAGGAGAGAGAGAGTTAGAGAGAGGATTAAGAGAATGAGAGAGAAAAAGAGGGAGACAGAAGGAGAGATAGTGTGGAAGAGGAAGATTCAGGAAGACAAGAAAGAAATAGCGACACACCGTTACGAGAGACAGAGGGAGTAATAAAGTAACGTGGACACATCTTTTAGAGTACTTGTAAAAAAAATTGTTTCAAAAATGACATGAGGGAGGCAAAGAAGAGAGAGATAGAGAGAGGGATAGAGAGAAAGAGAGAGAGAGAGTTAGAGAGGGGATTAAGAGAATGAGAGAGAAAAAGAGGGAGACAGAAGGAGAGATAGTGTGGAGGAGAAAGAATCAGGAAGACAAGAAAGAAATTTCCCTCCCGCTACTTTCATATAAAAATCTACCATCCCTAGTCCTCTACCCATTTACTCAATCTTCCCTTCCTTAGCTCTATCCTCTATCTGTCTCCCTCCAAAGATGAGCAGGATACCCTTGTAGCCAAACACAATACTTGGACCCAGTGAGCCAATCACAGACGAAAGATGATGACAGAGTCTGGGATTATGAACACAGATCATGTTGATAGAGTCTGCCCATTAGAAGGCATTGTGATCAGCACATTAAAGATCATATGAGTTTGAGACTAAGGGAGTTTCTCTAAACAAAAAGCAAAACTGATTGTTTCAGTACAGACAATCATCTATTTAAATCCAAAGTCAAAAACCAAGCAAGGTTAAAATAATTGAAAAATGCAAATATTTCAAGACATACTAATAAGGTATAAGATACTATACAAAGAGACATAAATATTTTCATAAAGCATTATATAAAAAAGAGAGATTGTTTTATTAATCCTCCCGTGCTCTATCTCTTCGAGGTCCTTTTATTTCCTGTTATTTTCCTTTTTCTTCCCTTTTTTTTTTCTGTCCAAATTGTTGAACGTAAATAAAGATTTTTTTTCTTTCAATTTTCATCGCAACTTACCTCATTGTTTAACTATTATCTTGACCATGTATTTTTTCCTGAAACTTTAATCAATCTGTGTCACATGCTAGCACTGGGTATAAAAATACCAAACCGCTGCAAAAAAAAAATATGACCCATTACAACTGGACTTACTGGTGAATTGTTCCACTTGAGTCCATGCGATGTGGTCTCCCTTAGCTGTGAAAGTAACATTTAGCATATTCCCAGCAATTGTATAGATTTTATTGAGCAATAAATGGCATCGTTTATCTCTTCAGAGCTTCAAGCTTCATCACTCTTTCCTCCAATCTGGTTTAGTTGAAAAAACAAACAGATGTCTTTGTTGTACTTTTATTTATTTTTTTTAATTTAGAAAAGCGAAAAATTTATGTAAAGTTTCTTTCGTCAGTATATTTTCCTTTTTTGGTGCCAGGAACTGTATTACTCCGTGGCAGATTTATTGTTACGGTGAGCATAGTTAGGGACTATTTCAGTTCTATTTCCTTTAATGACTTAACACCTTTTTAATTTGAGCATTGTAAGAAATCATCTTTGTGAGATTAGAGTAAATATTATAAATAAAATCATAACTCATTATGAGATTTGGAAACATCCGCAAAAAAAAAATATTTTCACAGACTTCTATAGAATAGTAGACGAGAACGATATCCGTTTCGTGTTGACATTTTGCAGATCTTTTTAATTCATTTATTTAGTCAACTTCTTGCTTAATTTAAACATTGATCAGTCTGTGACATAATTATCTTTGTGTTTTGATGACTATGGAATTGATAAGATCACAATATTACCCAACAAAATCTAAACAACAACAACAACAACAACAACAACAACAACAACAATAATAATAATAATAATAACAACAACAACAACATCAACAGCATCAACAACAACAACAACAACAACAACAACAACAACAACAATAATAATAATAATAATAATAATAATAATAATAATAATAATAATAATAATAATAATAATAATAATAATAATAATTAACAATGATTTCGATGAACATGAACGATCAAAATTATTTCAATAACTACACAACCATAAAACGTCAAATTTGCCTTATAAGTATGGTCTTTATGTTTCCCAAATACTTAAATGGCCCTCTGGTTTTTTGTTTGTTTGTTTGTTGGGTTGTGTTTTGTGTTTTGGTTTTTGGTTGTTTTGTTTTGTTTTGTTTTTTGTCTTTTTTTTTTTTTTTTTTTTTTTGGGGGGGGGGGGGGGTGAGGGGAGGTTATCATTCCCCTTTTACTGGGCTTTATTTCTCATTTTAGAATATTATTGATGTTCACGTTAGGCTTAAACTCTCTAGGACGGGGTTCGTGCGACAAGAAGACAACAAGTATGAAGTTATGGAAAATTAATGGATATAAACTCGTGATAACTCTCATGAACACCTAGATAGGTTCAGATTTCTAGGAGAGTGATTCCTGCGGCATTGAATGTTTTCTTCACAGTACTGTGGTTAATGGGATCCAGCTATAATTGTTTAAAAGTGCCGTAAACATCAGAAGTAAAGCTAGATTTTACCTTCAACATCGGGACGCATTCGATTGTCTCCCGTCTTTGTTCGACTTCGAGTTGTGATACGAGAGAAAGTTTGGGAAAGTACATGTAAGTAGAGAGCGTCAGACAAGAAAGAGAAATAGTTAGAGGGCGTGGAGGGAGTTAAGAGAGAGAGGAAGAGAGAGAGAACGAGAGAGAGAGAGAGAGAGAGAGAGAGAGTCGAGCAGGTAGATAAGGATTGACAGAGGAGAGAAAGAGAGGGAAAAGAGTGGTTAAGAAAGAGAGAGCAGATAATGACAGAGTTTGGAGTAGGGAGAGATAAAGACCGACAGAGAGAGAAGGAAAGAGAGGGACGGAGAGAGAGGGAGGGAGATAGAGAGGGAGAGACAAATTAGTTGATGCGAAGACAAGATTTTAAAAAGCGTTGCAAAGATGGGTTTTTTTTTTAATCCAATGAACCTGTTTTACCTGCTTTGTTTTTGTTTTGTTTTTGTTTAGTTTTTAGTTTTTTCCCCTCCCCAATGGCGTCAGCAATTTGATAAGCATGAACTGTTTTTATTGCTTTGTTGTTGTGTTTTCAATGGTTGACAGGAAAGTTAAAATACATGTATAGCCGTTTTAAAACAGTTGATGCATGATAAGTCACATGCAGTGTCAGTTTTGTTAGCGCCCTTTAACTGAAAGAGAAAAATGGTACAGCAGCAGCGATGAGCATTGCATACTGCCAAGTGGCATTCAATCTTTACGACCATACGACATATTTGAATGTTGATGAATGTGGGAAAAGTGAATAAAAGTATTTAAACAATTAACGAAATACGTTTATCAAGTACATCTGCAAATATTTAATATTTTTGTTGTTGTTGTTGTTGTTGTTGTTGTTGTTGTTGTTCTTCTTCTTCTTCTTCTTCTTCTTCTTCTTCTTCTTCTTCTTCTTCTTCTTCTTCTTCTTCTTCTTCTTCTTCTTCTTCTTCTTCTTCTTCTTCTTCTTCTTCTTCTTCTTCTTCTTCTTCTTCTTCTTCTTCTTCTTCTTCTTCTTCTTCCTCTCTTCCTTTCTCTTCCTCTTCCTTCTCATCCTCCTCCTTTTTATTCTTCTTTCACCTAGGTGCAGCTAAACCTAGGGAAGAATTATATAGATTTACCGATGGCGTCACCTGTTAAACTGATTTCTTATCACCGCCTTGTTTAGTCATTCTCACGTATGGGGTCGGGAATGGAATATAACACCATCTCTAATTTCAGAACCAGGCCTAGCACACGCGGCTCGGAACAATACTCCTACATAGTCTTTCAACCATGAAATAGCAAGGAAGACTGCATTGACAATAAATATTCATAATGATTCGTTGACATTTAAAACAAGATAAAATTTATTTATCCCTCTTAGGGAAATTCAAAATTGACATGCCCATAAACATAAAGGAAAGACATAAATGCATACAATTAAAATGCGGTACAGGTCTTTCTGGAAAATGTTTAAAATGCTAAAATATATAAATTATACAAAAATGCATACATACTTCTGTTTAGCGCTAGGATATTAAAGAGAGTATGTTTTGAGCATTCAGGGTTAAAAAAAATAAATCAATAAATAGGGCGTTTAATAATTGTATTTTTTTTTAATCACTTCCTAAAGCTTAAAGAATATCAGAAAATTAACGCACAATACTATACATTAAATTGGAAAAAAAAAACATATTGCACTAAGTTTTCTATAGGCCTAATAGTTTATTTCTTCCTGATAGTTCAGATCTTGCATTCAATCCTGCTAGTACAGTGTCGTCTGCGCATTTGTCAATAATACAGACGCCAAGAACAAATTGTTTATAACAGACACAAAGACGGTTTTGATTGTACTTGATGTTATCATGTTGCTTAATCTAACAAAATGTGGTCTACAAGTAAGATAATCCAGTTACCCAAAGAAAAAGAGATGGATAAATATTCATTTTCATTAGCTTCTGACACAAAAAAAATAGGATTGAATGATTAGATTCTGCAACCTGCAGAGCAACAGATGCTAAGCATCTGCGCCTTCAAAGACTTTTCATGGGGGAAAAAAGTTTGCAAATGATCTCATGGTCTAAATTTAGCCATTGGAATTTTCCTCTTGAACTTAGCGTGATCCTGAGAATCGTATTTTCCTTGTAAAGGTTTAATGTACAAAATACAGGCTTAACTGAACTATTATGCAGGTTTGTTTGGTTTTTTTTTTTCACCTGGCTACATCTGTTGATAACGCTTGCTGATAGTCTAATCAATTAATGATTTGTGATTTCATTCTGTTATCTTTATCGTTTAACTTTCAAGCTGCAGGTTAGGTATTTGTTTATATTAGGAGATGGTGTTGCTCTTTGTTTTATGATTGTTTTTCTCGTGAAAAAGATGTTTAAGTTGTTTAAAGATTTCATCCCTTCACTAGATAGCCTTAGGTAAGATTCAAATCTGTTACTGTTAGCTGCATCCTAGTCGGTAATGAACTACAATGTAGTTAGCGTGCAGTTTTTACCAATATATAGGAGACTAACTATCTTAAAATTCTTACCAGAAAATCATTTTTTTATGTAACTTTCAGAAATAAAGATATTGTTTTTGTGAACACACTGTTTTAGGGTCTGTATTTAATAATTTAATACCCCCGTTTACAACCCATGTTTTGTTATTGAATTTCACTTTGTCTTAACCCTATAATCTTTTTTTTCTATGAAGCCCGCATAAATTTGATAATATCCCGACTTGCTTAGGCATCAAGTTGTAAGAACCATTAAGAGAGGACTAGATGGCTAGTGATTCCATGGATCTAATGTTGTTCCAATCTTTTTTTTTTATTTAGATATAAATTATTATTATTGTATCTGATACCGAGACGCTACGAGGTTCACGCCAAGGCCTTTCCATGAAGAACTGAAACTTGCTTGGACTCCATCGCCAGATTCCGTCATCAAGAAACTTGTTCTCTAATTTCACAGCATGTCGCAGACAACCCGAGAGAGGTATGTTCACCATCGTGGTTGATTTCTTGCTGTCATCCTCCTCCACTTCCTGGTGTCTGCATTGTGAAGTGAAATGGTTTTTAGAGTACAGACCTTGTTGTCCTTTTGCAGTCAGGATGAAAGTTTTTAAACTATGGTTGGCTCTGGAGGAGACATATCTGTTATTGTACATAGTTCCTAGAACTTGTGATCAGTTAGGCGGAAATACAAGGTCACAAGATGTGCTTCTTTCGAAAGGGTGAATTGAAGTTAAGTAACCTGCTCCATTAAATCTACATTTAGACTTAATTCTCTGGAAAGCTGTTTATTTTACGATCTAGAAAAGAATTTTTTTTTTTAATTTCAACGTTTTAGGCAAGCCATGCTGGAAAGTTTAAAAAAAAAAACACAAAAAAAAAAAAAAAACAGGCAGCATCTAATTAATTCATTGATGTTACATTTTTTTTTCTTTTCACTTGCTCTGTGGAGAGGAAATGGAACCCACGTCCGTACCCATGTGTATGTCATCTCTCCCCATCTTTAGTTGGTGCTATTTCTTTTGTTGCTTCTCTTGTTGTAGCTGGAGGTGTGAGGGTTGTGGCAGTGCTGCTGCTATTGTTGTTATAAATGCTGTTGTTGTCGTTGTTGTTCTTGTGGCTCTTGTTTTTGTTGTTGTTTTAGTCTGCTTCTTGTTTGTTTTGTCCCCTTCTTCTATCTTTTTTTTTTCATTTTCTCATTATATCTGTAACGAAATGCATCTCAACAATGAAATCTGCAATTGCTCAATAACGTATGAAATCTTTAACAGCGATTCGAGTGGCTCAAAAGGTTTGGAAGAAGACGTATCGACCTATGATCCTTGCCAAGCTCATTTCAACAGAAGCTCTGGAGGGCGCTCCAATGACTGGAGCAGTTCCCATAAAGACATAAGGTCCCATGATGTTCGCCAAGGTCATGTCGATAGACGCTCTAGGGGATGCTCCAGCGGATCGAGCAGTTCCCAACAAGATGTATCGTCCTCTATTCCTCTCATGAAACTTGATATAGGCTCGAGCAGTTCCGAAGAAGACGTATCGACCCCTTATCCCCGTCAAGGACAAGACATATCGAGCCGTGACCGCCACCAAGGTCTTAATGATAGAGGTTCAAGGCGACTCTCCAACGCCGGGGGCAGTTACCAAGAAGATGTCATAAGTCTTAGTGATGCAGGCTCAATGGTGTTCTCGGACGACTGGAGAAGTTACCGACAAGACGAATCCGGCCCTGACCCTCGTCAACATTATGGCGACAGAGGCTCTAGGGCGCACTCGAGGGACTCGAGAAGTTCCCAAGAAGACGAATGGAGCCCTGATCCTCGTCAACGTTATGGCGACAGAGGCTCTAGAGGGCGCTCGAAGGACTGGAGAAGTTCCCAAGAAGACGAATGGAGCCCTGACCCTCGTCAATATTATGGCGACAGAGGCTCTAGATGGCGCTCGAAGGACTGGAGAAGTTCCCAAGAAGACGAATGGAGCCCTGATCCTCGTCAACATTATGGCGACAGAGGCTCTAGAGGGCGCTCGAAGGACTGGAGAAGTTCCCAAGAAGACGAATGGAGCCCTGACCCTCGTCAACGTTATGGCGACAGAGGCTCTAGAGGGCGCTCGAAGGACTGGAGAAGTTCCCAAGAAGACGAATGGAGCCCTGACCCTCGTCAACGTTATGGCGACAGAGGCTCTAGAGGGCGCTCGAAGGACTGGAGAAGTTCCCAAGAAGACGAATGGAGCCCTGACCCTCGTCAACGTTATGGCGACAGAGGCTCTAGAGGGCGCTCGAAGGACTGGAGAAGTTCCCAAGAAGACGAATGGAGCCCTGACCCTCGTCAACGTTATGGCGACAGAGGCTCTAGAGGGCGCTCGAAGGACTGGAGAAGTTCCCAAGAAGACGAATGGAGCCCTGACCCTCGTCAACGTTATGGCGACAGAGGCTCTAGATGGCGCTCGAAGGACTGGAGAAGTTCCCAAGAAGACGAATGGAGCCCTGACCCTCGTCAACGTTATGGCGACAGAGGCTCTAGAGGGCGTTCGAAGGACTGGAGAAGTTCCGGGGCAGACGTATCGATCCTTGATACTTATCAAGGTCCCGTTGACAGACAATCCAGGGTTCGTCAAGACAAAACTGTGGACTGGGCTTTTGACTTGGGACAGGATGGCATCAGAGCCGGTATACAATACACTAATGACGATGGTTATACCACCCATTTTGGTTTTCAATATGGGTCATCCGGTGTCGGCATTGGCATGAGAGGAACAAAGCGGTTGCAGTAGGAAACAGAATCCCGGGTCGGAGAAATATCCCACAAATATAACTTAGAGCTGAGGCAAGAAAAACAGGTTTTAAAAGGCAGGATAGGTTGGGGATAAAAGTGACAAAAAAATTCCCGGCGGGATAAATCACACATTTAGTTATCTTCAAACCACCGAACAATTTTCGTGTAAAGCAAATGTTATAACCTACATAATTAATCTTTGAATTTGTACTTTTAAGCAATGATGTTATTAATATTAACATTTTTTCCATTTCAATAGATTGTTACATTTATCCCCACCGATGGGATGGTTGTAACAGGGTCTGGGGATTATTGTAACAGCATAAAGATGATTGTAACAAAGCATTTTAGGATACGATAAGCAACATTTACAGACTTAAATTTGGACTGAAACTTAGAATAATTAAAAGTATGATACATACAGAAGCCATTTTTTTTAAACGGTCAGCTGTTTTAATAGAAATGGGAGCTTCAAAAGAACCTCACGGATCATTCAGATAAACAGTTATCACAGATGTAATTGTAAGGGAGCCTGCTCTCTTAAATGTGAGACCATCTTCTACAGTCGCAGCATTGGATCCAAGATTCTACTGGCCGACTGTCAGCAAAAGACTCACAGCACACAGTACAGATGTCGTCCTCAGAGTCGCAAGAACTTTACTCAATCTTTTTGGCACGTAACTTGCCCTTCTTTCTAACTTCTTTCCCCTCTCCAACTCCTTTTTTCTTTCCAATCCTTTTCTGATCTTCATTCGTTGCTGAAGATGTCTTTGCCGCTTTCGCATTTTTTCCTTTGATGCCGCAATTGTTAGACGCCCTTTAACTGGGCTATCAGTCAATACCTCCGACTGGCGAGTTCGTCCAGATTTCGTCGTCTTCCTTGGGAAAGGCAACACATCTGAGGGTGAAAACTCCTGAGAGCAAAGAATTGCTCTCTTCCTGATGGGAGTAGACACAGCCCCGTTTTCACTTTGTTCTATAGCAGTTCGTACAGGGGTTGTCGCCTGAAAAGCAGATGATGTTGGAGCGGTCGCTTGAGCGGTAGATGGTGTTGGAGCGGTTGCTTGAGCCGTAGATGGTGTTGGAGCGGTTGCTTGAGCGGTTGCTTGAGCGGTAGATGATGTTGGAGCGGTTGCTTGAGCGGTTGCTTGAGCGGTAGATGGTGTTGGAGTGGTCGCTTGAGCGGTAGATGGTGTTGGAGCGGTTGCTTGAGCGGTAGATAGTGTTGGAGTGAACGCTTGAGCGGTAGATGGTGTTGGAGCGGTTGCTTGAGCGGTAGATGGTGTTGGAGCGGTTGCTTGAGCGGTAGATGATGTTGGAGCGGTTGCTTGAGCGGTAGATGGTGTTGGAGCGGTTGCTTGAGCGGTAGATGGTGTTGGAGCGGTTGCTTGAGCGGTAGATGGTGTTGGAGCGGTTGCTTGAGCGGTAGATGGTGTTGGAGTGAACGCTTGAGGGGTAGATGGTGTTGGAGCGGTTGCTTGAGCGGTAGATGGTGTTGGAGCGAACGCTTGAGGGGTAGATGGTGTTAGAGCGGTCGCTTCAGCGGTAGATGGTGTTGGACAGGTCACCTGGGCGGCATCAGGTGGCGATTGTTGGGGCGATTGGCTGTTCAAAAGCGGAATTGAGGTTTCGTGGAGGTCGGTTAGCAGGAGCATCAAATGAGACTCCTGCTGCACTGCCAGATGTATGGGGGTTTGGTTGATCGGTCACCATAGATGGAAGGAAATCAGCTTCTGTAAAAATATCAGGGTTCAATGGAAATACATGTATTCCTGTGACAACAAAGGATGTAATGCTATTTTGGGCGTTGCGAGGGGTATGGACTCTCTTAGAATTCCAGGCAAGTCATAGATTGTCATGGCCCGGCCTGGGTGCTCACGCACCCAGTTCTGTGCCTTTGTGTTAAAATATGCCTTGAATGGCCCAAATATCGCCCTGTCCACAGGCTGTAATTTGTGTGATGAGTGG
Source organism: Elysia crispata (assembly GCA_033675545.1). Taxonomy (NCBI): domain Eukaryota; kingdom Metazoa; phylum Mollusca; class Gastropoda; family Plakobranchidae; genus Elysia; species Elysia crispata. The sequence continues at coordinate 13,021 of JAWDGP010006893.1, forward strand.
GGTGGTAGGTCAACAGGATGATGTTGCCGTCTGAGCAGAAGTCAATGGCTGGGATGCTGAGGTGTGATGTGTGATTGTCTGAAATCAATAACACTTTCTTTTCATTTGTCGGACGAGTGAAATGGGCGAAATGCTTGAGATAATCTACAAATTCGGTCTCCTTCATCCAACCTGAACCATTTGCTACACCAATGCACCCAGTAGGTCCATTTGAGATATAGTAGTCCTTGAAGTTCTTTCTTGGAAATATCAACAATGGAGGCACTTAATTCCCAATAGCATTCACAGCGCATGCAACTGTAACAAGGGTCCCTCGCTCGGCTGACACCACAGAAGAAACGTTCTTGCCCTTCTGGGCAATGACACGGATGGGCTTTTGTACAGTAGTGACCCCTCCCTCGCCAATATTATAAATATCTTGGGATCCAAAGAAATTTGTCCATGAGCGTTGCAAGATTAGAAAAGAAACGTTCTACATTTTTTTTTTTTTTTGATGAACCCCATCCCTCTTGCAAGACTTGTTGTCTCTGAGCGTCGGAGAGACAAATTGCCTGGTCGTTTGAGGAAGTTTCTCAACCAATCCTGACTTGCCTCTTTTTTGTCGCTCCACGTGGGAGGCATTGCGCACTGCGTACTGGTATGCCAGCTTTCTCACCTCTCGAGCCGAAACTCATCTTCGCAGACTGGACCAGATAGTCGGAAAGACTTCTCTCCTGATTTGGTGTGAAGACAACATTTGGCGACTGATAGCCGACTTGAGGAGACGGGTTTGCCCGGCCACTTCTCTCTCTCTCTCTCTCTCTCTCTCTCTCTCTCTCTCTCTCTCTCTCTCTCTCTCTCTCTCTCTCTCTCTCTCTCTCTCTCTCTCTCTCTCTCTCTCTCTCTCTCTCTCTCCCATTCTATCTATCTATCGATCTATCTATCTATTTATCTACTCTTTATCTCTCTCTTTCTCTATTTCAAACTCTCTCTTTATCTCTCTCAATCTCTCTCTCTCTCTCTCTCTCTCTCTCTCTCTCTCTCTCTCTCTCTCTCTCTCTCTCAATCTCTATCTCTCTCGAAAATAAAATAAAATTTGAAAATATTAATAAACTTGTTGAAATTAAGCCACATATTTCGAGAATCTAGATCTAGATCTAGATCTGTAAGTAAAATTAGATCTGTTGCAAGAATTGTCATGGTAGGTCGATCTATTCATTATCCACTATATCCAAGAGCTTCGATATTTTTTGCATACCTGTATTTAAGTATTCTTTTTTTTTTTTAATTATATTGATCTATATAACGATATATAATTGTGATTCTTTGCTTTGTTTTTTTTTAATTTTTTTCTTTCTTTCGTTGATGTTATTTTCTCTTTTTTTTTTTATCTTTAACGTAACTTTTAGCTTTTTGCATGTACAATGGAATTCACTTACAGTCAACACCTTTGAGGGAAACTCTTGCTTAAAGTCAACGCTATTAATTTTGGCTGTCCTGTTTTTGCATATATTTATATCTTGGCAATGGTTAAAGTCCACTTTTGCTTAATGCCTACTAATTTTTGTTCGGTGACTTCATCGTTATGGAGAACAGCCGGATCTACACCGATCTTTTCACTTCAACGCAGCTCAGGTGGTAGCTAATTTGACCAAACTAAATAAAAAGGACTGGCTGTCCTCTTTCTTCAGGCGGAATGGTATAACAACGTGACACGTAGAGAAGTCATCTTCGCTGGTGTCCAGCGACTTACAGGGGTAGTTTCCACTTTGAGAAATTGAATCATGATACTGATTCAGCTAGTACTCAAAGGGTTTCTGGAAAAGGTTGAATGGCCGCAGTCTAAGATTCTTCTGAAGATATCTTCTAAGGATGATATTTTAGATAGTGATAGTTGAACTAGCTTTATGATTTCTATTGTAAACATAATGCATGTCGATAAACAGTAGCTTAAGCTATTTGCAATGGGTTTTTGTTTTTTGTTTTTTTTTGTTTTTTTGTTTTTTTTTAAATATCATGCTTATTGAATCTTGTTTGACATTGTTGTATGAGAGTTTTTTGTTATTTGATTTTCATTCTATTCTCTGTAAGGTTTTATTCAACTCCTAGTTGGATATTCTGGTGATTTTTTGTCCCGATATATCACGTTATGTATAAAGATAGATAGATTATTCATTTATTCGTTGAGGATTTTTAAACATTGTACAATATCATAACTATGCTAATGTTTAAACATTTAAAAGTAATATTTTGAGTAATTGTTTTGAAATATGTCTCTTATAAATATTTCCCTTAATGTTATGTGCATCAAAATTAGGTCTAATACTAGGAACTTTTTGTTTGTTTTTCGTTTACAGAATCAAAAAATTTGCTACCTAAACAACTTTTTTGGCATATTTCGCTCTCATTAAATTTCCGCTGCTTTTATTACAATTATTCTGTTTCTTTTTTTTTTTTTTTGCTTTAAAATATTCATATAATGTTTGACCATAAGCTGTATCACTTGATTCGAAGATTTGTGATGACGTGTATTTCATTGAAGTGTGTGAATCCTTTATTTTATTTTGTTCCCTTTGTTTGGACTATTTTTTTTAAGCAAATAAAGTAAATTATTTTCTATGGAGGCTAAATACTAAACTCATGTACTTATCAACCAGAATAAATCTATGAATGAACATTGCCCAAGAAAGTTAGTTCTTTATTGAGCTTGTTTTTTGTTTTGTTTTTTTTAGTCTACGCTCCCTTTCTATTGATAAAATAAATTTTTGTACAAATTTTTTTAAAACTTAGCGGCGTAATTAGTATTTGAGTAAAATGGTGGAAACATGTTTTATTATTATTATTATTATTATTATTATTATTATTATTATTATTATTATTATTATTATTATTATTATTATTATTATTATTATTATTGTCATGGTCGGCACATGTAATAAATCATCTTTACATAACGATCTTATAGATTGTATTTTAATCACATTATCTTTTGAACTAGATACTTATTTGAATCCTAATCCGAAGTCATATTACGACTGAACACTGGTTCGTTGTTTGTTTTTTGTGAAGATAGCAGCCAATCATATACGAGTGAGAAGGTACTCAATAGTCCTCATGAAAAGTTGAGACGGAAAACTTAGTCAGTGGACATACAGCTCTCGAGGAAGACAGTCAGATTTAGAGACAGAGGAGACTTGTCACAGTACTAGCTCTTTGGTAGCTTTGAGCTCTACACTGTTCGGAATATTTCCCTCCTATTAGAGGTAGCATCAATCTCACTCTAAGTTATCTTCCAGTCCAGAGATATTTCCCTCCTATTAGAGGTAGCATCAATCTCACTCTAAGTTATCTTCCAGTCCAGAGATATTTCCCTCCTATTAGAGGTAGCATCAATCTCACTCTAAGTTATCTTCCAGTCCAGAGATATTTCCCTCCTATTAGAGGTAGCATCAATCTCACTCTAAGTTATCTTCCAGTCGAGAGATCTAAGAAATCATTGACATTATATTTTCTACAGCTATGCAAAGTGCATCTCAATTCTATTCTGCTTAACGAAAGTGGAAAGCTGTCATTATTATATTCTAAGTCATTACCGAAAACTGTGATTTCTTCTAAACTATAATATATCAATAGTAATACAAATCACGAGTCCTGGAGACACGAACTATTTACCATTATACTACTGTGCTTAATTCCAGAAATATATTGTTTACTGTGTGCGAAATTATTAACTGTAAAATCTGAGAACACGATGGACTGACCTGTATCAATATCCTATGATGTGACCTACATTTTTTTCTGTGTGTAATAAAGAAAGCACTAATTTTACGGTGGACCTACGTCTCTTTATTTGCACCACACGGTACTATCGTGACTTGAGACTTTTTGCACTAATCACGACTACCATCGTGACAATTATTATTATTATTATTATTATTATTATTATTATTATTATTATTATTATTATTATTATTATTATTATTATTATTATTATTATTATTATTATTATCATTATTATTATTATTATTATTATTATTATTATTATTATTACCATTATCATTTTTATTTTAACTTTATTGATAACGAGGTGCTAACAAGAGGAAATATTAGAAGAGTAATGTTGATAATTATTGCTGCAAAAAAAAATAGATGATTTGCAAAAAGTTAGAGGCAATCCTGACAGAAGCTGTTACGAGATTTACCGAGAAAAAATTCCAACTTAAGAAAGTTCGTGTTAATGTTTGTTTATGATCACTATGGATAACTTTAGTGTTGTTATTCCCTGGGATATATCTGTGAATATTTTAAGAATCTAACGTTTTTAAATTGTTGCTCTTTGAATTGAATACATTCACTTTTTTGGTTTTTTTTAAGTTTGAATTCACTGTAATGGAATCATCTAAAATACCTATAAATAGCACCTGGGCTTAAAAAAGGGGACATATACAAAGTTACCTTCTAAAAACACATATTATTAACTATTTAGTAATGAAATTTCATC
>JAWDGP010006893.1:22500-92500 GCA_033675545.1 Elysia crispata
AGTACTAAATCTAGATCTGACTTAAGAGAGAGCGAGAGCGAGAGAGAGAGAGAGAGAGAGAGAGAGAGAGAGAGAGAGAGAGAGAGAGAGAGAGAGAGAGAGTGTGTGTGTGTTCAGTAAGGGAAGCCGTACCCTGTATTTTGACAACGTCATCATTTTCGTGCCGAGATATAAAAAAAAATAAATAATAGCCATTTGCATGTTTTGTTGCGGAACCAGTAATACCACCCTCCTGGGCTTTGTTTAAATAAGGTCGTCAGAAAGGTTTTGATAGGCCCAATTTACTCACAGCATTCTATGCGTACATGTATTACCTCAATCAACAACAGCCCTACGTCTTTGTGGTGATGCTGCTCTACAATCGAAACCATTTTTCGTTGCTCGAACTCGAGTGGATCACTACGTTACAAGATGTAAAGCTGTAAGCTCATTGTAAAACATTGGTCTGACAGAGTCTAGTAACTCTTAATCTTGGTAGCTACGTGCTCAATAACTACACAATTAACGTACTCCAAGTCTTGTGTTTCACAATATTGCCCAGATTTTTTTTTTTTTTAGTAATCGATTTCCGCGTTTTGAGGCATGAATCTGAATTACCAGAATTTACTTTCTGGCGAGGGTTGCGGTTTATACTAAAGGTTATATATATATATGTGTGTGTGTGTGTGTGTGTGTGTACATCTATATACCGTAATGAAGATTCTGGAAACTTCAGTTTCAGTCGCATTTTCCCATTTTGAAGACAGCCAATAAAAATTTTGGCGTTCACATTTCATGCAAAAATAATCAAAATGTCTTCTTCTATGTGTACGTCTCATCTTTTTTTTTTTTTATTAATTTTTTTGGATGATGTATAAAATTTAAGTTGCTAAGACTATTAACTTAGAGTGCTTTCCCTAATTTTGTCGCCTATATATGATGCACTTGGAAAGAATCGGCATACCTGCTCCACAAGCAACAGCTTCTTCAGAGATCATACTTGTGTTCAGATCCTTTCCGTCGAAGAAATCTTCCAGAAGTTTCTGTATTCGCGGGATATTTGTTGATCCGCCCGTAAGAACGACCTCATCGATTTGACTTTTGCTTAGCTTGGCGTCTCTCAGGCATTTTTCTACGGGCTCGAGTGTGGACCTGAAGAGGTCACCGTTTATTTCCTCGAATTTGGCCCTTGTGATGCTGGTGGAGAAAGTGATCCCATCAAATAGAGAGTCGATCTCAATGTCCGCCTGGAGAAAAATAAACAATCATAACAGATCTGGATCCACACATGTGTCATGCAGATTTTCAAGAGTTCATTTATGAAGGAATGTAATAATGACAGTGGCAGGAAAAGCTCGTCTAGATTAAGGAAAGTTTTAGTAGTAGTAGTAGTAGTAGTAGTAGTAGTAGTAGTAGTAGTAGTAGTAGTAGTAGTAGTAGTAGTAGTAGTAGTAGTAGCAGTAGCAGTAGCAGTAGCAGTAGCAGTAGCAGTAGCAGTAGCAGTAGTAGTAGTAGTAGTAGTAGTAGTAGTAGTAGTAGTAATAATAATAATAATAATAAAATTAGTAGTAGTAGTAGTAGTAGTAGTAGTAGTAGTAGTAGTAGTAGTAGTAGTAGTAGTAGTAGTAGTAGTAGTAGTAATAATAATAATAGTAGTGGTAGTAGTAGTAGTAGTAGTAGTAGTAGTAGTAGTAGTAGTAGTAGTAGTAGTAGTAGTAGTAGTAGTAGTAGTAGTAGTAGTAGTAGTAGTAGTAGTAGTAGTAGTAGTATCATTAATTGTAACTTATACCATCAAAAAGAAAACAAAAAAAGGAATCCACTCATTTTTTTTTACTTTGTTGTTGTTATTGTTGTTTTTGTTGTTGTTGCTGTTTTTGTTGTTGTTTTGTTTTGTTTTGTGTCCATCAATACCTCGGCCGCATCCGAAAGAGATATTTTCGCTCCCTGGCAAGCCTCTCTGAGACGAGCTAAAGCTGTTTTATCCCCAGAGATGTCTCTATGATATGTGTGATTGAACTTCGCCACCAGGAAGTTGACCATGCGGCTGTCGAAATCCTCTCCTCCTAAATGAGTATCCCCAGAAGTGGCCTTCACTTCAAAGATACCGTCTTCAATTGTGACGACACTTGTATCAAAAGAGCCACACCCCATGCTAAAAACGAGGACATTCTTTTCACGGCTAGCCTGAAAGCATTGAAGACAATGATAACTATAGGCATAAACGCAAAAAAAAACTTTAAGTTCCTTAAAACCGGATAAATCCTGTATAATACATTGTCTAATTTCAAAAGGCCATAAAGGCTTTACTTTTCTTTCAAACTTTAAAAAAAATCCAGCAAAGCAGCATATACATGTGTATATAATATATTTGTCTATAATACCAAAATCAAACTTTTACAGTCATGAAGATGAGCTATACCAGCGTAAAATATTGTTGCACTTACGATAAAAGATCACCAGCCTCCACAGCGAAGATTTTATTCTCATTTCTCTTTTAAGTATGGCGTGTGATGATTCCATTTTAGTCTTTTCAATCACATAAACTGATAAGAAAGGTGCGATGTCACTAGAGATGGTAAACAAGCTGAGAAGAGTAGGTGCCAGACTTAATCTCTAATTCTTCGCAAAGATGACGTCAATAAAGTTGTTTACTCATGTTATAATTATAACACCCTTCATGACCGGATCTTCCTAAAGCTTTTTAATTCTGTAATATGCCTGGGACATGTTGCATGCTGTTAAATCTATTCAGTTATGATAAACTGATGTTTGTTTAGAACCAATAACTATGCCTTATCAGGGTGAAGCGGTTGCTGGCTTTTTATCTCTGTTTTGGCCAAAGTATTGGAAAATTTTGACCATTTTAGGGTAAACAATTGTTTCAATCAAATTATACCTCCGTAGATATGTATCTAAACGTTAAAACTTATCGCACTAAAGGTAAGAAAAAGGTTTATTAGAATACCAAAAAGTGTACTTCCTGTTTTGTTGCATCATTTTCCGAGTGGAATGTGGTTTTAAAAACTAGCTTTTTCCGAGCGCACTGATTTACTCTGTAGATCAGATAATACCCCGTGAAGAATGATAAACCATGTTCAAGAAATGTAGATATGTATAGATCCCCTGCTCACACAAACGATATTCAATTAAAAGCAATGCAATAACATCTATAATTATGTCCAGCACTATTCCAAGTCTAAGTAATACAAGTGCGTGTAGAGCTACCTTCACATCAAAGCCGTACGCAATGGCAGCTGCAGTGGGCTCGTTTAGGAGTCGTAATACGTTAAGCCCGGCGATGGTTGCAGCATCCAGAGTGGCTTGTCGTTGGGAGTCATTGAAGAAGGCAGGAACACTCACCACAGCATCAGTGACCGTCTAGGGAAGAATGTGATCAAAGTTAAAATATCGACATGTCGAGAGAAGGTTGAACAGACTTAACCACAGACATTCTGAGATTGTAGGCTGAACAGACTTAATCACAGACATTTTGAGGGAGAAGGCTGAACAGGGTTAACCACAGACATTCTGAGATTGTATGCTGAACAGGGTTAATCACAGACATTCTGAGATTGTATGCTGAACAGGGTTAATCACAGACATTCTGAGATTGTATGCTGAACAGGGTTAATCACAGACATTCTGAGATTGTATGCTGAACAGGGTTAATCACAGACATTCTGAGATTGTAGGCTGAACAGGGTTAATCACAGATATTCTGAGATTGTATACTGAACAGGGTTAATCACAGACATTCTGAGAGAGTATGCTGAACAGGGTTAATCACAGACATTCTGAGAGAGAATGCTGAATAGGGTTGATCACAGATATTCTGAGAGTGTATGCTGAACAGGGTTAATCACAGACATTCTGAGAGAGCATGCTGAACAGGGTTAATCACAGACATTCTGAGAGAGCATGCTGAACAGGGTTAATCACAGACATTCTGAGAGAGCATGCTGAACAGGGTTAATCACAGACATTCTGAGAGAGCAAGGTGAACAGGGTTAATCACAGACATTCTGAGATTGTATACTGAACAGGGTTAATCACAGACATTCTGAGAGAGCAAGGTGAACAGGGTTAATCACAGATATTCTGAGAGAGCATACTGAACAGGGTTAATCACAGACATTCTGAGACTGTATGCTGAACAGGGTTAATCACAGATATTCTGAGATTGTATACTGAACAGGGTTAATCACAGACATTCTGAGATTGTAGGCTGAACAGACTTAATCACAGACATTCTGAGAGAGAATGCTGAACAGGGTTAATCACAGACATTCTGAGAGAGTATGCTGAACAGACTTAATCACAGACATTCTGAGAGAGAATGCTGAACAGGGTTGATCACAGATATTCTGAGAGAGAATGCTGAACAGGGTTAATCACAGACATTCTGAGAGAGCATGCTGAACAGGGTTAATCACAGACATTCTGAGATTGTATACTGAACAGGGTTAATCACAGATATTCTGAGATTGTATACTGAACAGGGTTAATCACAGACATTCTGAGATTGTATGCTGAACAGGGTTAATCACAGACATTCTGAGATTGTATGCTGAACAGGGTTAATCACAGACATTCTGAGATTGTATACTGAACAGGGTTAATCACAGACATTCTGAGATTGTATACTGAACAGGGTTAATCACAGACATTCTGAGATTGTATGCTGAACAGGGTTAATCACAGATATTCTGAGAGAGTATGCTGAACAGGGTTAATCACAGACATTCTGAGAGAGTATGCTGAACAGGGTTAATCACAGACATTCTGAGAGAGCATGCTGAACAGGGTTAATCACAGACATTCTGAGAGAGTATGCTGAACAGGGTTAATCACAGACATTCTGAGATTGTATGCTGAACAGGGTTAATCACAGACATTCTGAGATTGTATACTGAACAGGGTTAATCACAGATATTCTGAGATTGTATACTGAACAGGGTTAATCACAGACATTCTGAGATTGTATGCTGAACAGGGTTAATCACAGACATTCTGAGATTGTATGCTGAACAGGGTTAATCACAGACATTCTGAGATTGTATGCTGAACAGGGTTAATCACAGATATTCTGAGATTGTATGCTGAACAGGGTTAATCACAGACATTCTGAGATTGTATGCTGAACAGGGTTAATCACAGACATTCTGAGAGAGCATGCTGAACAGGGTTAATCACAGACATTCTGAGATTGTATGCTGAACAGGGTTAATCACAGACATTCTGAGAGAGTATGCTGAACAGGGTTAATCACAGACATTCTGAGAGAGAATGCTGAATAGGGTTGATCACAGATATTCTGAGATTGTATGCTGAACAGGGTTAATCACATACATTCTGAGATTGTATACTGAACAGGGTTAATCACAGATATTCTGAGATTCTGGAACAGAGTATAAAAATACAAAAAAAGTTGGAACTCTCATAGGCGACGAAGAAGACGTTGAGAGGAGGAAACGACTATCCAATGCAGCACTGACAAAGCTTCTATATGTCTGGATCAAAGGAGATAAGATTAAAAGAAAGACCAAGCTGAAATTATACAGGTCGCTCGTAAAATCAATACTTGTCTACAACTGCGGCACCTGGGCACTGACAAAATCTGAAGAAGAAAAATTAAATGCATTTCATCGTAAACAGCTAAGGAAAGTTCTCAACATCAAATACCCCGTTAAAATCACAAATTCATCTCTTTACAACAAGTGCGAGGAACACCCCTTTCTATTTATATACTTGAGAACAGGTGGCGCCTTTTCGGGCACATACTTAGAAGAAATATTGAAATACCTGCTAATAAATCAATGAACAGCTATTTCGCCACACACGGAAAAAAGTTTCGGGGCCGCCCTTTAACAACACTACCAGTCGTCCTCAACAAAGACCTATCAAGACTACAAGAAAACACACTACAACTCACAACTAGGGAAGACCTCGAACACCTAAGATGCATCGCCCAGAACAGACAGCAATGGAGAGAACTGTCGACGAGAATCCGAAAAGCTGCCGAAGCGCCCCCGTCGGACGACTGAGACGCGGAAGGCCCTAAGTCAAGTAAGTCATACTGAACAGGGTTAATCACAGACATTCTGAGATTGTATGCTGAACAGGGTTAATCACAGACATTCTGAGATTGTATGCTGAACAGGGTTAATCACAGACATTCTGAGAGAGCATGCTGAACAGGGTTAATCACAGACATTCTGAGATTGTATGCTGAACAGGGTTAATCACAGATATTCTGAGAGAGTATGCTGAACAGGGTTAATCACAGACATTCTGAGATTGTATGTTGAACAGGGTTAATCACAGATATTCTGAGATTGTATGTTGAACAGACTTTATCACAGACATTCTGAGTTTGTAGGCTGAACAGATTTTATCACAGACGTTCTGAGTTATAGGCGGAAAAGACTTAATCACAGACATTTTGAGGGAGAAGACTGAACAGACTTTATCACAGACATTCTGAGTTTGTAGGCAGTCTAATGTAGATGGTAGAGTTGACTAAATACATACTCAAACGCTAGGGAAGAATAGATAATTTTTTATGGTAAATTATAAGTTTTGAAATAAGATAAAAACAGATCAAAACATCAAAACGCTATGAAGCTGAACACAAAATAACTCCATTACAATCATCTGCTACCAATACACAAAGATTGAAATTACATAAAACTTTCTCTATGATACAAAATGTTGTAAACGATTGAGAAAACTGAAGTACCAAGATTAGGCGTGGAAAAAAAAGTACTACAGACTTGAATAGTAGAAATTTTGATAGAAATACATTAGAAGGGATTTTATGAACACTTCTTTTCTACAATTATTGTTCTTGATAAAGGGACTGTGTTGTAAATTTTAAATTAACAATTTGAAGACTTACACTCAAATTTTTACAATAAGATAAATGATCAATCTAACGCACACAGCAAAGGATAGCGGAAAAAAAAAGCAGTTGATGCTTTAAGTCCAGAAAATTTAAAAGACACGATTGGGATAACTATGTAAAAAGTGCGCCAGGTGAAATTTGTAGGCCCAAGTGGTACAATATGTACAATTGTGTCGTGCAAAACGTTTGCTAGCACACATTTGTAAATACTTGTTTAAAAACCGCGATCTCAGAACAAACTAATTTAAAGAGTAAAACCGTGACTGTCTGTTAAAATTTGTAATATACCTGCCCAATGTGAGCTTCAGCAATTTTCTTCAACTTAGAAAGCATCATTGCTGATATCTCCTCAGGAAAGAACTGTTTTTCTTCTCCCTTGTAGGTGACTTGCATTTTCGGCTTTCCTCCCAGATCGATCACTTCGAATGGCCACTGTTTCTTGTTGCTATGAACCGTCGAGTCGTCCCAGCGTCGCCCAATAAGTCTCTTGAAATCTGAGAAACGGATGGAAATTGTGTGGTTTGTCTGGATATGAACTTAATGCTCTAGTTTTTTTTTCCTAATCAAATTACGCTATATCTGCAATGATCCCCAGAGCATTAGCGAAATCGTGGTGGGTATATTATATTATATTTTTTTAATTATTATTTTAAGGAAAGTAATTTTATAGACAGAAACGATATTGACTCGACTCATACATTTCTTTTTTTTTTTTTTGTTCCAGCTAGTTCATTCTTTCAATTTCTAAGATGGAGACTTGAGTATATTTTGAGACGAGCGTCACCCATTCCTACTGCAGACGCCATGACATACTCGATCGAACCTGTCAAAAGTGACGCTTCCTGATGTCCAAGCCAAGTCACCGAAGTGAACAAACTTTTGCATGTTTGACTTACAGTGATTTTTTTTTTTTTTTTTTTAGCATGGTTTGGACATAACTGTTCTCATGACGCACTTATAATTCAGCCTACAGGCCTACACAAAAATATCTAACTGTCCTAACTCTGCCGAGTGGTTAAATGATATAGTGCACTTTTAAACTTACTGCAAAAGTTTGTAAACGTTGGTGACTTGGTCTGAAATAGTTTCGGTCAGAAGGGTTCGCGGCAGATCGTATTATTATTATGAACAACACTTCTCGTGGCTATAAGGAAACCATGAAAAGACTTCAGCGCCAAGCATTTAAATTAACATCAAATGACATCTTTACATGGCATTACGAGAGACCGGCTAGAGGGGAAGAAGAAAAAGAGCGGCCAAGGATTGCCACCTAGCCGAGTCAGTAAGGAGTTGGACAAAAAGAAAGAGCTCTAAGCTTCGATCTCTTGTTCATCCACCTGGTGAATGCTCTAGATCCCATTTAACCCAAGAAAATAATGACCTTGGCTGAAAAGAAGAAATCTGTTTGTCTCTGTATAAAATTAGAATTTTCCGGAAACATAGGATGGACCAATGAATGTACCTTTAGCGAGTCGTGTAAGCTTTTAATGTGAAATATCCATCTCTGTCTCGCGTCTGTTTTAAAGAATGGCTTAGCCAAATAAGGGACTGTGATTCAATTTATGCGTGTCTGTAATCCGTTTTTTTTTTTTTTCCTTTTTTTCTTCTTTTTTAATAGCAACCACGAAATACGCTCAAGAGGATTGATGACGTCAAGCATACTCATCAAAATGGGAGTTTTCTAGACTTAGATGCTGAATTGTAATATCAGTCATAGCGTATTTTAAAAAAATCATTGCTCTTAAAGCTCTAGAACTTATTATAATCTATGCCTTTTACATTTAGCTTAATTTAGTGTAATTTTCTACAGTCATGCCTAAAGAAAGTCGTATAATCAAATTTGCCAACTTCAATCCACTTACTATAAACTGTATTTTGTGCATTTGAGGCAATCTGGTTCTTTGCAGCTTCCCCAATTAGACGTTCCTTGTCTGTGAAAGCTATATAATTGGGTGTGCTTCTGTTGCCCAGTTCGTTGGCAATGATTTCCACTTTGTCATTTTGGAAGACACCAACGGATGAATAGCTGGTACCCAGATTTATTCCTATTGCCGGAGCTTTGGCCATGGTTTCTGATAAAAAAAAAAGACAGAGTAAAGGATGCTTCTCATGCAATACACAACAATTGTCTAATGAAGACGTTATACAAGTCATGTAGTGAGCTTTGCTCAATGGGCGCCGTACTCCAAAAACAAAAAAAAAATTATTATTTAAACCTTTGAAATTTATCCTATCAATCTATAAAGGCGCTTCTAAATAAATTTTATAAATTATCATTATGTATAAATTGGTAAAGGGTGTACACAGTTACATAAAATTGACACTCCTGGAATGAAATTTAAAGTGTCATAAAATATGAAAGATAATTTAAGATCTAAAATGTTGAAAGTAACATAACATTGATGCTGGCAGCCCTAGCGATTGGCGCGTATTCGTAATCATCAATGAACGATAATTTTCAACATTTGCAGTAAATAGATCTAGTTCACGCAAAATTTGAAGATTAGTTCATATAATTATAAACTTAGTAATTTTTCTCACGCTCTGGTTTATTCAGAAGTGAACGATTTCCTGGAGCCAGTGACTGCAGTCAATGCTGACACGAAGAGGAGTGAAGTGGTAACTGTCCTTGGAAGGCCTCCTTGTAGACAGTACAGGCATTTTTCCGAGTTTTGTTGAAATTTAATAGAGTGTGAAATCAGGTGAGCTGTATGCTATAACCCCTTGGTCGATCTGCAAATTGGGTTTGACCCCGATACGAAGGTCTATATAGTTATATAACGTGATAGTGGTTAGGCTTTATAGTTGAATTTTTTTTCCTTAACTTTTTTTTTTTTGGTTTCCTTTTTTTTTTCTTCGTTTTCGCTTTGATTTTCTTGATATAACATCTTCCTCAATTATTTTTTTTATCGTTTGAGTCAGCATATTTTTAATGCAATTTACAATTACCCTAGGCGACATTACACTGCACTGTACAAGATTGCACAGGCCTTGTAAAAAGTTTGTAAAGAAAAAGATTTCATAAAGATGGCGACTGTGGGCTGGAATGGCTCTTGATCTTGCAGATAATCAATAAAATTGAATGGGTTTGAAGTAGAGAGGACACAATAATATAAGCAAGAAATACAAAGTTGCCGCACAAGGTTTATCATTGGAGGTTATGATTATGAAAAAGAATCAAGGTGGAAAGGCGAAAAATAAAACAAGGTGGGAGGGGGAGGGACGAAAGAGGGAGTGCGTGGTCGGGTCTCAGATAGGTGTTTACCAGAATTTACCAGGTGGGGGGTGGAGAAGGGGTGTTGGATCTGACATAATCAAGAAAAATTGATTCTATTTATTATTATTATTATTATTACTACTACTACTACTACTACTACTACTACTACTACTACTACTACTACTACTACTACTACTACTACTACTACTACTACTACTACTACTACTACTACTACTACTACTACTACTACTACTACTACTACTACTACTACTACTACTACTACTACTACTATTGCTGCTGCTGCTGCTGCTACTACTACTACCACTACTACATTCAGATTCAGTTTATGAAACTTTCATTTCAAACCATAACTGACAAGTACGTGAGATTCAGTGGGCGAATAGCTTCGAGCTTCATGCTCCTGTCAAATCAACAAGTTCAACAAATTCAACAAATTCAACCATAAGTGAAGTCCTTGGTTGCGATTTTTTTTTCTCCCTGCAACGCTCTGATTAGATCTAGGCAGCGAAGCAAGACATGGCACCTAAAGGATGTGGTTCGTTGACACAGCTACAACCTTCATGATACCGTACTGTAGTTAACTCTAGAAGTGGTCTTCATATAGCCCATTTGCTAAAAGGAATCTTCAGTCTTACTTAATCCGTCGGCAAGCAAGGCAGAACTTCACTCATCCGTTTAGTTTATTATTTTATACACCGTGGCGAGGCTGCATTTTAAATGCCATGACACTTTGTCACAGAGAAGCGCACTCGTTTGACTTCATAATTCTTATCGCCTTGCGGCACATTTTAATGTTTTGTTTTTTCTCATTTTTATTATTATTTTTTTTAATGTTAACCGACCAAGCTTGCCGATTATGTAAAAAAAAAAGTTTGATAGACCCGGCCCAAAATAATGTACAGCATTGCTTTCATCTGCTTTATTTCAGTCATGCAAGAAATTTACGGTCTTTTGAGTCAAGTTCTGCAAGTGTAAGATTTTGCTTTTTGATGTGTGGGTTGAGATCTAGGTCAAGAGACAGCTGAAAAGGCTGTATTCTCAAAAACTGTGTTCATTTCGTTCCTCTTGGCTTGCTTTAAAAGAAAAATTTGTTTCGAAATGTCCATAGTCTAGACTCGACTCTCTCTTCAACTGGAACAAGTATTCAAGTTTGAACGCTGTATTTTGTTTGGAATGTTCTAGTTTCTTCTATGTACTTGCTTCGAAACAGTTTACTGAATTGAGTTGCTGCTGGAAATTACTTCAATTGTCGTTTCACGTTTTTATGTAAGAAGCAGAAAAAGCCCTTTTTTTGATAGGCCTATATTCTTTTCTTTTCGACAGGAGTACTGCCTTAAGGTACATGTACATGTATATACACTTTGTTTTCTTTTCCCCTTAATATCTAAATATTAAAGAAAAGAATGCGAGACACGAAATAGAAAGTAAAGAAAACAGATCGATCTACAGTTTAAAATTTTACATGAATAGAAAAGTATGCTCTCTTATTTGAACGAGTCTGTTTAGAGATAATTTTATAATGTTGAATCTGTGAAACAATTTGTTGGTATGTTTTTCTTGGGTTTTTGTTTTCTTTTTTCTTTGTTTTTTGTTGTTTTGTCTTGTTTTATATAATTTACTGAAAATAATCAAGACTTTTAAAATAATTAAATTAATTCAGAAACATTTCCAGAATGAATTGGATTTTAATTGTCACCTCAAAACGCTCTGCACAGGTAGTAGTTGCAATGTGCCCTCCCCGATTCTTTCAGTCTCAGATTAATTATACATTATGCGGAAGTCCACACATGTACTGTACAGATATTGCAAAACATTTACTGCGCGTTTCTCGTGAGGAGCCTGGTGGGCTGTGACGTTTGACGGACTACAATGAAACACAAATTACGGATTTTGACAAAAAAAATGGTAATGTTGCAGAATCGCATTCCTTAATGTAGAATTATAACAGGTACATATGTACAATGTATTAGATTATACGTAAGAGAGGAGAATAACAAAATTGATTTAAAGAAATCAAATAATAATAATAGTAATAATAATAATAATAATAATAATAATAATAATAATAATAATAATAATAATAATAATAATAATAATAATAATAATAATAATAATAATAAAAGGTTACATAATTATGGACAATGGTTTCAATGTGGAATGTGTAGGAATGTATTCTCCATGTTTGTTTATGTACGTTTTCTTAGACTTGCACTTCCCTGTACGTGCATTGTATGACTATAACTGAGCAATGTTTGACGACCACCTCTTTTGTTCAACACGTTTCGGAATGAGCCTCTAGAACAGGCGCATCACTACATGATTTGTAATGTACAGTACACCTCGAATTCGAGGGACTCGGATGCAAAGAGCACTTAACAATTAGCGTTTGACAATAGAGAAAAATCCACGTTTGTTTTGGAGTTGTTCCCCCCCCTTTTTCGACTCACTGTATCTTGCATCAAACGAACTAATCTCAACCCATCCTCGGGTTCAACGGACCAAAAATGGCAACCCATACCCATAGCAGAATGCTGTACTTTTACATAGAACTTTAGTAGAAATACAATCAAAAGGTCTGATGCCGGCAGATAAGATTAAGAAATACATGTACATGTACTTGCAGTGTATAAAATTGGCGAATAGGCTATGCCAGTTTTTCAACTTTTTGCCTCATGGGTGGAGCAGAGCAAAATGCACCCTGTACTTGTACGTGGCATACACAGGGGAAAATATGATGCAAAGAGATCGGGAAGGGGCAGAGAAAAAAAAAAGGGGGGGGGGGGGGGGGGGGTAATAGCCGATGCATGGGGAGAACATCATAAAGTGTAATTGATAATAGCCGATGCATGGGGAGAACATCATAAAGTGTAATTGATAATAGCCGATGCATGGGGAGAACATCATCAAGTGTAATTGATAATAGCCGATGCATGGGGAGAACATCATAAAGTGTAATTGATAATAGCCGATGCATGGGGAGAACATCATAAAGTGTAATTGATAATAGCCGATGCATGGGGAGAACATCATCAAGTGTAATTGATAATAGCCGATGCATGGGGAGAACATCATCAAGTGTAATTGATAATAGCCGATGCATGGGGAGAACATCATCAAGTGTAATTGATAATAGCCGATGCATGGGGAGAACATCATCAAGTGTAATTGATAATAGCCGATGCATGGGGAGAACATCATCAAGTGTAATTGATAATAGCCGATGCATGGGGAGAACATCATCAAGTGTAATTGATAATAGCCGATGCATGGGGAGAACATCATCAAGTGTAAATGATACAGGATCAAAGAACCACAGCGGCAGTTACTTGGGCAGGTTCTTGAGAGTGGCTGTATGATTAAAAAAAAATGATATCTGGTGTGGGCATGTAGTTAGTATTTAAAAAAAACAAGGGAGATAATTATTAGTTTGACTTTAGTTCGTTACTTCCCTTGGGTGGCTAATTAATTATATAATTTATAAAGCTCCCGGAGTCCAACTAGCCTTGCAACTTTTCAAGTTTCAACGAACCTGTAGCAGGTATATGTACTATAATAATTCACTGTATTATAAAAATGACTGAACTAGTCTGTTGAGTCCCACAGTGCAAAAGTGCAGTAAAAGAATCTTTAAAACTTCGAGAACTCTTTCTTTTTTTTTTGCCAATTTGAAAAGCAGTGTAGTACTTTTTTTTTTTTTGTGAAACTCTCCTTGGCGTTTCTGTCGGTTTGGACAAGCTGACGCACTCAATTTTTTTTTTTTTAATTATTATTTTTTGATAGACACAAAGAGAGAAAAAACGAAAATCCCAAATTTTGCCATTTTTTGCGGGAAAGGTCAAATTTTGGGGCCGCAATTTTGCCTGTCTTATACAGTATGCACATTTAGTTACGCCATCTTTTTCAGAATTGCACCATGAATATACATGTATGCAATAAAGACCTGACATAGCATTCCTCCTTAAATTTCTTGATTGTGTTGATCATTTCTGTACTTGGAATGGTGGAAAAAATTAGAATACTCTTTAATGAAAAATTGCACTCAATAAAGAATCATTTCACAACTGGAAACCTCAAGTGATTGTGGTAGTCCAATACAGAAATAAAAAAAAAATCGGTAGTCACATTATTTTTCTAGTTCAGCTTATTGATCATTTCAAAATTGAGGTCGTTAATGTTAATCGTTATGATTGTAAAATCTGCAACTTATAATTTGCTCTTTCAGAACTTTTCAGTTTTACAGCATTTTCATTCTACCTGGTTGTGAGTGAAGTTCACGGGCAATGAAAGACTGGAAGGCTTAGAGGGAAGGCAAGAGTGTGTGAAGGTAGGCAAGCTTAGCCTTAGAACTATAAAAGCTAGCGAACACGAGGGTTCGTCCTCTTTTGCATTACATTTTTATGAAAGAAGAATGGCAGGAGATTTGGCATCTTTATAAATAAGTCGGGAGAGGTGAGAAATTTTGTGATCAGGATCAAGATCTAGATTTTAATTAATAATAATGTAAATAGTAAAATAATAATAAAGGATTTAGAGATTTAAAGAAATAAATAATTTCCTTCCAGAAATTTTGTTGAATGATAGATTTTTGTTGAGTGAACATGAAGTCTAGTAAATCGTGATATTGTTGACTATTGTGGAAAGAAATAAACGATTGAATCGCCGATACTAACTTAAAAACTATGTTTTCCTATTCTATTGCAGGAAAAATTTATTACCCGCAAAAACCGAAAAGAAAAAATTTGATTAAAAACTGTATCTAATTTCATTGTCTGAAAATATTGCAATAATTGGCATAAAGAAGAGGCAGTTGGTCACGCCAATTCCACATCCTAAGTGGAAAAAAAAAATAAAATATTATCACCCAAATATATTGATTTCAATACCATTAAGAATACCACTCACAATAAATGTGATATAGAGAAATTGAGATAGTTTTATACTTATACTGAAAAGAAATCAAAATAAAAATCAACCACCTGAACTGATTTTGTTGAGACAAGAAATTATATTCTGTGAACAAGACAATTTCATAAAATTAATGAAGTGAACTTCAAGACAACTGTATAAAAACAGTCATCAAAAGAATATTAAAACAGAGGAACAGATACAGAGCAGGGAGATAGGATACTCAAGAACAGACAAGAACTGGTGTGTGTGTGGAAGAAGACACGGCATGTGAAATGTAATAATATAGATTATATAGTAATAAAATAGCATGGAGTAATTTACAATTTTACTTCATAAATATATTTATTAAGTTAGAGTAAGTTCTTAAATTTATTGTTTTGTTTTAAGTAGAAGGGGGGAATTCATTAGAATAAAATATTAGAAATCTAAAATATTGTTGGATTTTTATTTTGTCATTTAACTATATGTATATGTTTGTGAAGCTATAATTAAGTTTATTATGGATTAGGATTTAAATCTTAAGTATAAATAATTATTTTAAGAAAATTTGGGTCCTTTGCAAGGAATTAAACCTTAATTTCTAAATTAGATAAAATTTAGATATCCCTATTCATTATTATGTAGAGGATACATTAGCTAGAGAGAATTTATTATTAGTATATTACACTGGTAATTGACACTTTTCAGGCACCAATCTTTTTTTTTTTTGTCAATTCCTATTTCTTAATTTGAAGGTAGTAAAGCATGAATCTTATGCTATTGTTAGTTATAGTCAAGCCATTAACAGTTTCAATAATTAGTCTTTTTTACTACATTTTTAGTACGCGAGGCCAAAGAGCTAAGAAGGTCTCACTACTAGTGTATAGCGGTACTTGTGTAATGATACATGTATCTATGCAAATACAACTGAACATGTAAATTAATATGTCTATGCACTGTTTTTTCTGGATTGAAAAGTAAAAAATATTTTATCTATTTATCACACGTTTATCTCTTGCTAATGCTATAAGGGTCGTTTAGCGTACATGTACCAGTACCACAGCGATACTTTTTTCTTCTTTCTACCAAGGGATTGGGCGTACTAGCTGGTAGTGTTAGAGTGCTTAATTGTATGAAACTAAAAGAGTTAATTTGAGTTTCTTTTTTGTGAAGAATGTAAGCGTCGGCTTTGAGTGAATTGTACTAGAATGTAATTGAATTTTCCAATTTCCTTATGGTGTGGGTGTTGAATTTTTAACGAATAGGAGCATAAACCATATTAACTGGGGACATTGCGATGCTGGAGCTTTTGCAATAGAGAACAGCGGAAGGACCACAGAGACATTGAAGCCAACTGTTCAAAACCAGTCTCTTTGAGCCATTAAGTATTGGTACTGTTTGACACCAAGTATTAATTATAATACATGTAACTATAATTTCCAAATGCAAGTTATTTTCATTTAATAATAAAATTTTTAAAGCTCACAAAGTACCTCCTTGGTGTGAATTTTTAGTATTTTTGTGTGCAGTGGCCTGCCTCACTCCTAATTTTTAACACTAGAGTCGCACTTCAGTCAAATTGGCACAAACTCCACTTAAATTTGTTAACGTTATAACACAGCATTATGCTCAGACACGCCTGATGTGTAAATGAAAGAGAGTCATAAGTTGAGCACTTCTCTCACAAAGGAAAAGACAGCAACATAAACACTTGCTAAAAAGGAGGTAAAGAATACAAAAACAAAAGGAAGACAAAACCACAAGTGGAACACTATACAAAGAGATCAAAGGTAACAAAATTATCAGTTGACCAACATAACTCTTGAGGTACATGCATGTTTGAAAAAAAGTTCACAAGCCCGGTTATGTTAAATGAAAACTTTATTCCAAACTACAGTACAAACTGAACCAAGAAAAAATAAATTTAAAAAAAGACTAGATCAAAATTACTATCTCCATCTCTCAGCTGCAAAAATAATAGAAATATAAAAAAAAATGTAATGTCGTTGCCAAACGACAACTAACACTATATAAAAAAGGCCTATGTTAAAAGTGCTTGTTTAATCCACCTCCTCAATGGTTGGTCCAGTGCCAGCTGATCCACCACCGGGAGCCGCTCCAGCACCTTGGGCACCGAGGTCAGGCATTCCTCCTGGGGCACCACCCATACCCTGGTACAGCTTGGTGATGATTGGGTTGCAGATACCCTCAATCTCCTTCTGTTTGTGTTCAAACTCATCCTGCTCTGCAAGCTGGTTGCTGTCCAACCAAGAGATGACCTGGGAAATATGAGAGAAGAATTTTGTACATGTCAGCAACTGAGAACAGCAGCAGCATTGTGATCTTTCTAAGACTAAGTTGATGCATTATTTCAAGTACGAAAAAAAAAAATCTTGTAAAGATTTTAAATCTGCACAACGTCCACAGCAGATTGGAATTAGCTTTCTTCACTTTATTTCTTAATGTGTCAATGGAAACAAGTTTGAAATAGTGTGAAGAAGGAAAATTGTTGAACACTGGAAAATTAGAGCACGTGAAAATATTTATTAACAAAAAAAAAGCACCCTTACATTCACACCAGCATCAATCAACAAAGAGACCAAAAAAAGTGTTGCAGTCCTATAAAGAAAAACAGGAGCCTCTAGAGATACCCACCTCGTTGCATTTATCAACAATTGTTTTCTTGTCGTCAGCACTGATCTTGTCCTTGAGTTTCTCATCCTCTACAGTAGACTTCATGTGGAACGCATAGCTCTCCAAGGAGTTCTTGGCTGTAATGCGAGCCTTCTGCTTCTCATCTTCATGCTTGTATTTTTCGGCATCATTGACCATCCTCTCGATCTCTTCCTTTGAGAGACGGCCCTTGTCATTGGTGATGGTGATTTTATTCTCTTTGCCAGTACTTTTGTCAGCAGCAGATACGTTGAGAATACCATTGGCATCAATGTCAAAGGTGACCTCAATCTGAGGTACTCCCCGAGGGGCTGGGGGAATGCCTGTCAGTTCAAATTTGCCCAGAATGCTGTTGTCTTTGGTCATTGTTCGCTCACCTTCATATACCTGCAAGAGTCAAGTTTACAAGTGATTACCATACATGTAAAGAATACAATGAATTTGCGTGTATATAGAGACACTGAAGGCCGCAACTCAGACATCCAAGGAAGGACAAGTAAACCATCCTCAGAACAAGAGCAGTCCTTCTGGTGGAAACCGCGAACGTTATGGAAATAATTCATCATAGCCATGGCCAATTTTTCTATTCATACTTAACATAAAATAAAAAAAAAATGTCTTAGCTTTGTTCACTACATCTCTATGGAGATATTTTTAAACCAGAATGTCTCGTTACAAAAATTAGACCATTAAATTTTATGGCCAAGACATGTATTAATTAATCATCTTCCCTTCAAAAGATCTGAGAACATCAGATACCATGTTCATAGTGTGAGCCAAAGCCTTGGCTTCCTCAACATAAATATAATTTACAGCTTAATTTTTAAGGAGCATGCCTAAAGCAATTTCTTGACCCACCATAAAATCAGCACTGGGTTTATGTTATTCTACATGATAACGCTGCGTTGCATAAAATTTATTCCCATTACATAATACCCTTCCTAAAAGGGAAAAATCTAACTCGCATTGAAATCTTTGTTTTGACAGGTAAAATCCAAAGGCCAGCCTCTCAGACCAAGACATCATCAACTGGATGTTAGGACATATCAGTACAAAATCATTGGGCAAACAGGAAACTTCCTAGCAATTGTTTCAGTACAGTTAACTTTGTCTCCAACAGACTAGATTATCATAACAAATCTGATTTTGATAAGTGAACTTGGTCAACCTTTTTGGAGCGTAATGTAAAGCCTAAACTTACACACTACTACACTTGTACATACTTAACTCATCGTCTTCATCAATTTTTAAGGGCAGTAACTGTAAATTAGTATGATGTTTTTAGCAATAAGTGGTTGCTTCCCTAATGTGAGAAAACTCAATACAAGCATGCAGTAGAAGTAGAACCCATTTAGATACCAATATAGTTATAAATATAAAATAATTTTTGAACACCCACAAATCATCAGTCACCTTCGATTTTGAAATATTAGGTTTGAACTATATATGACATATATAGAAGATGTCTGACATTCATGGTTCTATTCTTGAACAGTAAAATCTGATGCTCAGGAAGGTTGTATAGAGTATATTAATTATATGGGGAGGGAGGAGATGGATTACATCACAATGTTAAAGTGGCCCTGGCATGCATTTAATCAGACACTATTGTAGCAGCCTAATTTGTACTGGTTGCCAATATACACCAAGAACAGAACCGATGTTGCCTCGGCACTAGCCAAGATCGAAGAAAACTGGGATCGATGAGCTTTTAGTATTGCTTAATAGATGATGTAACAAAAGATTAAAATAGATCAGTTCTTTGCACAGCATAACTACCACTTATAAGATTCTTATTTTGAAAAAAGCAAATGGCCAAGTTTGGTTTACACACCTGAATTAATACACCAGGCTGGTTGTCGGAGTAGGTGGTGAAGACCTGGGTTTGCTTTGTGGGGATAGTTGTGTTTCGCTTGATGAGGGCAGTCATCACTCCACCAGCAGTCTCAATACCTAAAGACAAGGGTGCAACATCCAACAGGAGGAGATCTTGCACCTCTTCAGACTTGTCTCCATGAAGAATGGCTGCCTGCACAGCTACAAGAATACAATGTTGTCAATAATCACAGAATATATGCAGTTTTCTCAAACAAAATTTTTGCATTATATTTCTTCCTGACAATGCATCATTTTGTGAAAAAATTCAAAGCAATTCTTAATATTCCAATTTTTTCACTAGAAAAACTGCAAGGATACAATTAAATGAAAAAAAGAATTTCTGAGAAAATTTAATGATCCCTTTTTCCATGGGTATCAACTTGAGAAGAGATAGTATTTAGACTGCAAAGAATTGAAGCAAAAATGGAGCATTTAATAGTCTGTTCCAAATAAAAAAAAAATAACTGCTGGAATAATCTAAAAAATTACCTGCTCCATATGCAACAGCTTCATCAGGGTTGATGCTCTTGTTCAGCTCTTTCCCGTTAAAGTGATCTTGAAGAAGCTTTTGGATTCTAGGAATACGTGTTGATCCACCCACAAGGACGATCTCATGTATTTTGGATTTGTCCAATTTGGCATCTCTCATGGATTTCTCGACTGGGTCCAGAGTGCTTCGGAAAAGGTCAGCACACAGTTCTTCAAAACGGGCTCTTGTGACACTGGTGTAGTAATCAATGCCCTCAAATAGAGAGTCAATTTCAATATTTGCCTGGTAAAGAAAAAAAGTGACAATTTACATTGTATAGATGGTAGACTAGAGCTGAATATAAAATGTGACAAAAGTCTGCCTTTGAAATATTTTTGAGATCTTGAACACATGTAACTAAATTAACATTGAATGTTAAAAACTAAAAAAAATTAGAGGTGAAAAAGCTTTGAGCATGTTGGGAGTCAAGATTCTAGGTTTACCTGAGTTGATGATGACAGAGTTCTCTTTGCTCTCTCGCAAGCTGTCCTGAGTCGGCGCACAGCTCTTTTGTTGTCAGAGATGTCTTTCTTGTGCTTGCGCTTGAACTCACCGATGAAATGGTTGACCATACGATTATCAAAGTCCTCTCCTCCAAGATGGGTATCCCCAGCAGTTGATTTTACCTCAAAGATACCATCTTCAATAGTGAGGATGGACACATCAAAGGTGCCGCCACCCAAATCAAAGATGAGAACATTTCTTTCACCACCAACCTAAAGGAAAAAAAAAAAAAGATGTCTTGAAGCAGGGATTATGCCAATATAGAAGTCCTAAGTCTTTCATCCTCTCAAGAAAGGTTTAATAAATTATAATAGTTCCAATTCATATTCCAAGAAGTACAAGTGTAAAGGATGGCCAACAGTCTTTCACAAAAGTTAACTAGGTCATTCCCTCAATTTAAATCACATAAATTTTATTAAATGCACGCTTGCATTTGATTTGATATGTCACCCATTGCCTTCAGCTAGGTAGGCCTTCCTCATTTACAGTCTCAACGCTTTTTTACCCCAAAATCAAATAGAACATCAGTATAGATTAGGATTAGATGAAAATCTACGCTGAGTTAATTCACATGCAAACCTCATATTCTTCAACTGCATAACTGGCCTGAAAAAATAGGTATCCTTCTGGAGTGTACTTCATTGTATAAACTGATATCAGTGGATTTCAATTTCCTACAGACAAAGCATTTCAAGTCAAGCATCCTCAATTCTTGCCTATGGTACTCCAAATTGTTACCTTTTTATCCAAGCCATATGCAATGGCGGCAGCGGTGGGCTCATTGATGATACGTAAAACATTCAAACCAGAGATGGTCCCTGCATCCTTGGTGGCCTGACGTTGGGAGTCATTGAAGTAGGCAGGAACAGTCACTACTGCATCTGTGACACTCTGAAGATAGGTATAAGAAAAATATTTTAATGCAGAAAATGAAAAAAAAATTTTATTTTCTATTACTGTTTACAGCTTCTCATGAAGAAAATAAAAATTGAGGTAAATTAGTACACTTAGGGTCACTATGAATTTAAATAAAGATTTTGAACATAGTTTTTTATATAAAGGAATTACTCCTTACAACATAACACTCATTTGTCTACACCTCTGAATTTACCTTAAAAAAAAAAAAAAAAAAAAAAAAGCAAAAGAAAATAAAATGGAAAAAACTTTAAAGCCGTGTTTGGGTCCATAGCTGCCAACTTTTGGACAGGTAAATACTGATTTTCAGTGAGATATATAAATTTAGTAGCTGCAAACCTAGTAGAAGCTAGTAGTCATCAATATTGACTTAAATACAATCTTAAGCTGTTACTTATTAGTGATGGTAAACTATATAATTCTATCATAAAATTAACAAATACTCCATGGCCTAGTCATAACTGATAAATGACTTTTTGTTGAGATTAACCTGACAATGTCAGTGACACATGGTCAGCCACATATGTAGAGCCCGTGGTTGAGCTGAATAAACATTTCCAAGATGGTGAAAAAATAAGGCTATTGGCTTAATAAGTGTAGTGAAGTCTAGTTTTCCTTTACCTCCTTTCTCACACCTTTTTCTTTTTTTTTTCAAGACACGCCCCTCACACTCTGTTTTGCTATGAGGTGAGCAATTTTCTGTATTTTTAAGTCTAATTAGAGGGATAATGCACAATCCATACTTCTTAGCACAGATTCGGACAGATGTAAGCCTACTCAAAATCCTTAATACATTCATAATGTATTCTACATACTGGTAGTGGTTGGCAGCTCCATGGGCTTTTCAAATCAGTAAATTTTTTGTTTCAAATCAATTTCTCTATCACCTAACCATAAAAATTTTAATTTTCAATTAAGAAATAATAAGATTGATTTGTATAATGAAAGCAGTCTTTCAGACCATAAAAATGTTAGAGAAAAAGTTACCTTTCCAATATAAGCCTCAGCAGTTTCCTTCATTTTAGTAAGAACCATTGATGATATTTCCTCAGGGAAGAAAGTTTTCTTATCTCCCTTGTAGTCAACACTGATCTTGGGCTTGCCACCCTCATTGACTACCTTGAAAGGCCAATGCTTCATGTCAGATTTAACAGTGTCATCCTCAAAACGTCGACCAATGAGCCGTTTGGCATCTGAAAATAATTTAATTTGGGTTTTGTTACATAAGAAAAGCACGACATAATTACACAGGATATGAATTTTTTTTTGTGACAATCAATGATTCAGTCAATATTGGCTTGAAAACAAAGAAGTTTCTTCATTCATCGATATGATGGGGAAAAAAACTTGTCATCACAATCAAGACTGCCAGCAAAATGGCCTCAACTATCGAGGCATAAAGAATGCAATCATAAATCTTTGTAAATTTGACTACTCTAAAGGTCACGTAAGTACACAAATATAATGCAACACTTTAAATCAGTTACCTTGCCTAACTAAGTTTATGTTCCACCATGGAGAAGGCTGCAGCCTCAAGATCACTTACCAAAGACGGTGTTTTCTGGATTCATGGCAACTTGGTTCTTTGCTGCATCTCCAATAAGGCGCTCATTATCAGTGAAAGCGACATAACTGGGTGTGGTTCTGTTACCCTGGTCATTGGCGATGATTTCGACTTTGCCGTGTTGAAAGACACCAACACATGAATAGGTGGTTCCCAGATCTATTCCAATAGCAGGAGCTTTGGCCATTGTTTCTGTGGTTCATAAAAAAAAATTGAGAGCTATCCAGATAACTTAGTACATTTTAATTTACTTAATTTCCAGGGCACAATAATAAGTAGAATGTAGAATGAAGCATAGAATGTAAGTATTAATGAGTCAATGAGCTTCACTTAAGTGTCGTTAGAGTTGTATCACACAGCGCATGGTCCAGCAAGCTATGCATGGTACACAAGATCTATGCATACCACTCACAGCAAAGATTTTCTATAACTACATTTCTTCCTTTGGTTACAATAAATTCTACTTCATTCCCGCAAAAGGGTAGGCCTATGGGGAAATATAGTTTTATAAAAATCTTTGCTTTGAGGGTGATGCATAGATCTTGCATACCACGCACATGGTTTTTTTCCTATGAAAAATTTAGGTGCTTTTTTTAACTTTGGTTCCCTCATAATATTACAGGTGGGGAAATGATGTCGATACTCATTGCAGAAATAAATTGCAATGGTTGTCAGCATTCGAGGTGTTAAATATGGGTTCCATTGTAATTATGTGGTTGTTCATAATGTTCTTAACAGCCGAACCATCACCCCCTCCCCCCGTCTGACGATCGAAAAAAACAAATAACAGACTGGAGTCAAGTATTATAGTATACATGAGAAATTTAGATTACAAAGAGCCCAAAGGAAATCTTTTATCATCATTTCACCACTGCGAGTACAATGTTGAGGCAATTAGGCCTACTTAAAATTGAGTGTCTACACTTTAAAATGTTCACACAGCTTAACTAAACAGACAGCAAATGAATATTCTAGAACTTCAAAGTTTCTGCCTACTCCCTAAATCTCCCTATGAGTCTCATTTTACAAGCTAGAATTGTATTGCCGTAGGGCTAAATAAAAATTGCGGCTATGATGCGTGTCGTAGTTATGACTACATAAGTGAAATAGACATAAATTTCATCTGATCTATTCAATATAGATTAGGCTTAGGTTTAGGTCTAGAATCTTGAATTGATATCAAGAGAATCATCTCGATGAGAAGGTGGCAAAGCAATCTAGATCTAGAATCTAGAATCAAGATCTAGATCTAGATTAGATCTGAATCGGTAAATTTGCAGATATCCGTCCAACTCACGTGAGACTTTACAATTGAACGTTTCTCGACGAATTCGAAACTTTTAAAGCAACATGAAAATGCTCATAAATATCTTGAAAAGTATTTAGATCTATTTGCGCCGAATAAAACCTCCATAATCGTTCAGCATATCAAATCCATGAAGAAAAATACTATTTTAAAGCTTGAAGTGAGTTGAGCCGATAACTGCAATGATACCTATAAGTCTAGATCTAGATCTATATTCGGTTCTAGATCTAGCTGTAGTTAAGTTTTTGGTGATTCTTACCTAGATCTTGGTCTAGATCATTTATGCCTGCTTACCTTTTTCAAACTGAGTTCTCTAAATTAGAGTTTCCTTGAATGTTGCCCTGTGAGCTGCCGCAACCGCTGGCTCTTAATAACTTGAACACGCCGGAGAGAAATGCGAGGAGTAAAAAGGGGTTGGAATTGAAGCGGATGTGACGAAATTTCAAGTAGGGAATGTTCTAGAAGCGTTATATTTAGATATGATCAGAGATACTTGGCCTGCCATTGGTCAATGATGCCACGTGATCGAAATAGCGTCAGTGGCAACGTTCTAGCAAAGTTCGACTGAGTCACATGGGTAAAAAAAAAATTTGTCATTACATAACTTCCGGATCTGTCCCACTATTTTCAGAGAGTATCTAACTATGCAGTCTTCTCAAGCCAACAGAAAATAAATGCTCTTCGTCCTTGGCCTTTGACGTCTTTAAAACTTGTGATGCTCTTGGGAGGAAAGCACAAAGAATGTATAACACATTCATGGTGATTCTCCACTTTACGCCCTGCGCTGCTGATTGTGGCCTCCTTGCGTTAGTGACTTAGCATAGTTATGAAAGCACGTGTTTACGCACACACACTCTGTGACCTGTTCGAGAAAGAACGATTCATTATTAATCATTCATGGCAAAGGTGGGCCGCTGTTGGCGTGTGTTCGTCCCGCGAAGTTCCTTCTTTGTTCTCTCTCTTGGCGCGATCTTTCAGTTAGAGCATGAAAGATGCATGCGCATGCCTGTATCAAAAACCTTTGTGCTAAATTACTTTCACTCATACTTTGCCTTGTACTAACACAAACGTTTTTGTTTGTGTTTTTTTTTTCCTTAAACATTACATTTTAGTACATCCATAACTATAACACAGGTGGTTCCTGAAAAGATAAAATAAAAATTAAAACAAGATATTTTTTTACTTGGAATTGAAGCTAGATATGCCGCCTGTCATACAAGAATTATTATCAATAATAAACAGAGCAGTATAATTTGTACCCAAACATCCAAAAAA
Source organism: Elysia crispata (assembly GCA_033675545.1). NCBI lineage: Eukaryota > Metazoa > Mollusca > Gastropoda > Plakobranchidae > Elysia > Elysia crispata. The sequence continues at coordinate 48,153 of JAWDGP010006893.1, forward strand.
GCTAAAAAGTGAATCTCCAGTTAAAGTAGGCTAATACAAAGAGCATAAAAAATGAAAGAAAATTGAACTTTACTCTCGAAATCTTTGTAGATTGTTTATTTAACTACTTTACATCCTTTTTTTTTTTTTTTAATAATCTATTGAGCACACACTGCTATCATCATCACAACAAAAACACACAAAAAATTAGACAACATTAATCGATGTAACATATGTATCTTTTCTTTATATTAGTATGATAGGTTTCAAAACATGATTTTAATGTCAGAATATTTTATAAATCATCCTAAATTGGGTAATTCAAATTATGTGGTTTACAATTATTTATTCTGGGATGAGGGTTTTAGAATAAATGTAAGCATATGATTATAATGTATAAAATAATATAATCACATTTTTAAACAGTTGGGCCCAGCAGGGACAGGTGAAGAGCGCTTATACCGTTTATAACAACTACATGTACTTGAACATAGTAATTTTACAGATCAAGAGCGCTTATACCGTTTGAAACAACTACATGTACTTGAACATAGTAATTGTACAGATGAAGAGCGCTTATACCGTTTGAAACAACTACATGTACTTGAACATAGTAATTGTACAGATGAAGAGCGCTTATACCGTTTGAAACAACTACATGTACTTGAACATAGTAATTTTACAGATCAAAGTCTTAACTTAACCTCACCACTGCCAGTTTTTCTCAGGTGGGCTTGAGAAACTAGGAGGCCGATTATACATGTAATTTTATTATAAATCTGATATGATCTTGTCTCCTCAATTTGATATTCTCTCTCTCTCTCTCTCTCTCTCTCTCTCTCTCTCTCTCTCTCTCTCTCTCTCTCTCTCTCTCTCTCTCTATCTATCTATCTATCTCTCTCTCTCTCTATCTATCTATCTATCTATTTATCTATCTATCTATCTATCTATCTATCTATCTATCTATCTATCTATCTATTTATCTATCTATCTATTTATCTATCTATCTATCTATCTATCTATTTATCTATCTATCTATCTATCTATCTATCTATCTATCTATTTATCTATCTATCTATCTATCTATTTATCTATCTATCTATCTTAGTCTTAGTTCTCTTACTCTGAATCTTACATTCTGTTCCTTACACCGAAGCGGTAGCATCAACTGAAAGTAGATTGTTCTAATCTAACTTTGTGACATCATTAATATAATAAAGACCCCCACAATAAATTTCTCCTTCGCATAACTTTTATTTCGAGTATTGGTTTCCAGGGAAAAGTATCGCCCTAGAGTTCTGAGAAGGGCAAAATTTTCTATTACATCAAGACTGAATTATTATGAAATGATTGCCAGCCTTGACGCTAGTCCGCCACAAACTTCTTTCTTAGTTCTAAACATAAAAGTGATTTCAAGTACAAACCGGGTACATAGCGAATACTTATTAATAAGACGCATTAAAACGTGTGCAGCAAGGCATAAAGATTCAAATCAGTCATCATATTATTTACTAAAATAGCTTCATTTTTTTTAAACACACCTATATATGGTAGGATTTTTGTCTTTTCTTTTGATTTCTTTAACTTCTGGCCAAATGCAACAAGAAGTATTTGATGTAGCAATAAAGATAGGGCTTTGTAATTTGGCACAGATATTCTCTCTCTATATATAGTCATCACGCAGAGGAACACATTTCTTCCACCTCTCTTTTGAACTTAAAGAGAATGAGCATCTAGACTTCACCCCCTAACCAGTCTACAACAGCTTTAAACCTTCTAGTAATTGCTATCGAAATGGCGTCTTTTGGGTGATATCTTTTTAGGTTCGAAAACATTAAAAAAAAAAGTCCAAGGGGATTAAGCCTGGCGAATAAGCTGGGTGTCACAGGATTTCAACGCCTTACTGTTCTGCTTCCATAGTTTTTTACAGTGGCGTAGAGTTGGAGGTCCCGATTTCTGAGTTTTCCTCGCTTTTTTCGGGCTGCAATTTTATTAGCAAATCCGAGTTTTACTTGTAGTCTACTGTAGCGATTTGTCTAATTACACCTTCATAATTCCAGAAACATGACAACATGGACTTTCCACTTGATGATGTCACTTTTGCCCTCAAAGGTGAAGGGGGAAGATAGGGTTTTCAATTACATGGCATTGATGACACTTTTTTTAATTTTTTTTTTCTGCTCTGGATCATAACGATACAGTCATGTTTCACTCATAAATATGTTTTATTGAACTCCTTTTGAAGGAGAGATTTTTTGCTTTTTTTTCCCACTGGTCAAAAGGCGAGGTACCCACTGCGCACACATCTTACTCGTGTTGAGATGGTCATGGTAAATCCTTGCAATTGACCCTATGGTAATACCAGTCTCACATAAGAGCTGTTTGACAGTTTAATATGCTCCGATCTTCTTGTACTGTTGTAGAGCCACTTTCTTAAATAATGGCAACATTTTCTTCAATTACCACAAGAGTTGAGCGTCCTTCACGATCTCCGTCTAATACGGATATGAATCCAGATTTGAATTTTCTTACCCAGTGTATCACAGCGTTATATTGAGAATATTTGTCACCATTAACTTGTCCGTTTCTTGAAAAATTTCAGAGGGGATTTCCCTGCAAGTGTAAAAACTTGATAACGGAGTGTTTTCTAACGACGCAGATGTAGCGAAGAAAAACAATTTTTTTTTAATTTGGTTCCTTTAAACCACGCAAACAAAATGCCTAATTACCGACGGATTTTCCCGAAAATTTGCATCTGACGTTTTCAAGAAATGATCTAACGTGAAAGGCTGGCAAAATATCAACACTATCACGAATCCTTAGTAATCAGACCAGAATCTTGTAAAACGCCCCTCTTTCTTGTGAGATTCAATGAGTGCACATAAAAACTGGTCTAAGTGGTGTTACTTTTAAACACTTTAAAGCTTGTAGTAAGATAGATAGATAGATAGATAGATAGATAGATAGAGAGAGAGAGAGAGAGAGAGAGAGAGAGAGAGAGAGAGAGAGAATATCAAATTGAGGAGACAAGATCATATCAGATTTATAATAAAATTACATGTATAATCGGCCTCCTAGTTTCTCAAGTGATTAGTGATGAAATGAAAGACATTTGGTAAAAGATATTACAAGCCTCACAAAGAGAGAGAGAGAGAGAGAGAGAGAGAGAGAGAGAGAGAGAGAGAGAGAGAGAGAGAGAGAGAGAGAGAGAGAGAGACAAACATACATGTATAGCTTTTTTTTTTTAATTTGGTTCCTTTAAACCACGCAAACAAAATGCCTAATTACCGACGGATTTTCCCGAAAATTTGCATCTGACGTTTTCAAGAAATGATCTAACGTGAAAGGCTGGCAAAATATCAACACTATCACGAATCCTTAGTAATCAGACCAGAATCTTGTAAAACGCCCCTCTTTCTTGTGAGATTCAATGAGTGCACATAAAAACTGGTCTAAGTGGTGTTACTTTTAAACACTTTAAAGCTTGTAGTAAGATAGATAGATAGATAGATAGATAGATAGATAGATAGATAGATAGATAGATAGAGAGAGAGAGAGAGAGAGAGAGAGAGAGAGAGAGAGAGAGAGAGAGAGAGAGAGAATATCAAATTGAGGAGACAAGATCATATCAGATTTATAATAAAATTACATGTATAATCGGCCTCCTAGTTTCTCAAGTGATTAGTGATGAAATGAAAGACATTTGGTAAAAGATATTACAAGCCTCACAAAGAGAGAGAGAGAGAGAGAGAGAGAGAGAGAGAGAGAGAGAGAGAGAGAGAGAGAGAGAGAGAGAGAGAGAGAGAGAGAGAGAGAGAGAGAGAGACAAACATACATGTATAGCTTTTTTTTTTTTAATTTGGTTCCTTTAAACCACGCAAACAAAATGCCTAATTACCGACGGATTTTCCCGAAAATTTGCATCTGACGTTTTCAAGAAATGATCTAACGTGAAAGGCTGGCAAAATATCAACACTATCACGAATCCTTAGTAATCAGACCAGAATCTTGTAAAACGCCCCTCTTTCTTGTGAGATTCAATGAGTGCACATAAAAACTGGTCTAAGTGGTGTTACTTTTAAACACTTTAAAGCTTGTAGTAAGATAGATAGATAGATAGATAGAGAGAGAGAGAGAGAGAGAGAGAGAGAGAGAGAGAGAGAGAGAGAGAGAGAGAGAGAGAGAGAGAGAGAGAGAGAGAGAATATCAAATTGAGGAGACAAGATCATATCAGATTTATAATAAAATTACATGTATAATCGGCCTCCTAGTTTCTCAAGTGATTAGTGATGAAATGAAAGACATTTGGTAAAAGATATTACAAGCCTCACAAAGAGAGAGAGAGAGAGAGAGAGAGAGAGAGAGAGAGAGAGAGAGAGAGAGAGAGAGAGAGAGAGAGAGAGAGAGAGAGAGAGAGACAAACATACATGTATAGCTAAATGGGAACATGCTCTAATTTGATTATTAAGGGACACGAAAATAAAAATTACAACTAAAATTAACACGGAATGGTTCATTTTTATTGTGCATATCAGTATTTAGGAAAGCTGGTCTAGATTAAATTGTGTAACTAATTGTATTTCTATGGCTCGGGCTGCGCAACACGTCTATTTTTTTCTCCAAAGCTCAATGTTTTGGATAGAGGTGGTGATTGGTCAAGAACGATTGTGATGTCGTTGATAGTGGGTTTAAAAAAAAAAGGCAGGTGTGTGGTAGAAATTTCAGCGAGTATGAAAAGTACAGTATATATACATAAACTGGAGATGATGCAGAGGCAAAATGAGTCATGAAAGGGCAGTTGAAATGTAGGCCTACCCTTTAATGACGCAATGATGATTTGTAAAATCTAGTCGTCCTTGAAACTCTCGCTACCGTATGCGTTGAAAGCTAGGTGCATTACAACAAAAAAAAAAAAAAAAGAAAAAAAAAAAAAAGAAAAGGAAAATTTTAGCAATACAGTAGCTTGCATACTTTCGCTCCGTTTACATACAGAACTTTGCAAAATTCTTTTTGCAGTCTCAGGGTCAGTGTTCTCTTTGTATCTCCCCACCCAATATTCTCTACCTTTCTCTCTCCCTGACCTTTATTCTTTCAACTTATTCAAGTCTCTTTCTACTCCCTCCCTATACCTTTTTTCGTTTCAGCTGACTCATCTCTCTCTGTTTGCCTTCTTTCTTTTTCATTTTATAATATGAGTCATCATGCTGGTGCAAAAGTGCGCAATACGTCACCGATCAGATGATGTCCACGTCGTAAACCTGTGTGACACAAACGATTTTTAGAGCGCAGTGACACAATCTTACACAGTCTCTCTCATAGTGTGAGATCACGACCAGTGGGAGCTGTCCTAATCTCATTAGTGTTATACGAGCTATTGCTGCTGTCAACAGCACATGTATGTAATTGAGGCGTATCCTTTGAATAATATTATCAATATCATTGTTGCATCAATCCACACACATTAATATAAGTAATAATTATACAGTACAAGTACTCAAGTGGGACTCTTTATTCTAAGCACTTTAGCACACTGCTTTGGGCAATTAAAACTAGGCATGTAATTGTAATGCAGACGAATTCAGAAAAACTACATACACATTGCAAAGTGGATCAAAGACTAGAGCATGGTGTGATGATGTTGAAAGAAAAAAAATGCCTGCTGGGTAAAAAAAATTTTTTTTTTAATTATCTGGTGCTTTCATTTTGGACATCTGTCTGATTGCTTTGTTGCTTAAGACTTTTATTACTAAATCCTTTAATACTTTATTCTAAGTGCCAAGTCTCTCTCTCTCTCTCTCTCTCTCTCGTGCTAATCTGGTCCAGTCATCTTCTAACCATTTTGTGTACATGTACCATCTTTGGACTGAGCATATACAAATGGTTCATAGGTACAAACTATAGAAGGATAAAAAATAAGAAAGAGAGAGAGAGAGAGAGAGAGAGAGAGAGAGAGAGAGAGAGAGAGAGAGAGAGAGAGAGAGAGAGAGAGAGAGAGAGAGAGAGAGAGAGAGAGAGAGAGAGAGAGAGAGAGAGAGAGAGAGAGAGAGAGAGAGAGAGAGGTGGGCTGGGGGAGGACCCGATAATTTTGTTCACATGACGATATAGGACGACAAAAGTGTATTATATTGTACAATGTCTATGTTTTAGGGCTAGTGTGAACTATGATCATAGGGCTTTAAAGACGATGTCGATTACATAACTATTACAAGGCTTTGTCACCAGGTTGCATAGACGATGTACGCTGTATTATGAATGAGGCTGACTTAAAAAAGAACATGAAATGAAAGGAAAAGCATGTTTAGGCTTGATAATGACTTGAGCTTATTTAGCAAGTAAAAGTATACTATACCGACCTCTTCAGACGATATAACTAAGGTAAACACGTCAACGGGCTTTGCTTCATTCTTAACAAATGGCCCCGACTAAGTGAATTCATTGAGGTCATAATTTAAAAAAATAACAAAGTGGCATGTTTTTAATTTGATTGAACGGAATTTTTTTTTTGTTATACTGTGACAGAGAATTAATCCTCAGGTAATAGCTCCAAAGGAGGAAAGACTAAAGTACCATGTGTATTTTGTATAGCTGTACAGTACATGTATGTATACATGTAAAGTTGTAATGTTAAAAGAAGGGGTGCCCATAATGCCAAAATGGAGGACAACCTAATAATCACACGCTTTCTTGCTTTGAACATAAAATTAAAACAAAAAAACCCCAGACTTTTATATCTTATACAATTTTATTCCATAACACAAAAACACCATGTTTAATAGTACCGGGTACTAAAACAAAACAAAAGATCTGCTTACACTTTAACATGATACCCAAACTTAGTTGAAATATGAAACACATACAAAATCTTGCTCTCTTACACGATGCATCTGAATATGAGAAACAATCTGACAAACAAAAAAAAAAACCTCATCTCAAAAATCCAGAAACCCAATTCTATGAACTACACACATGAACATGGTTTTTTGTCCAGCAAACACAAACCTACTCAAACGGAATTCACAGTTCTCAGTGCTCTTACACGCACAACACGAAACAGTAATATTGTTAACTATGAAATTGTCTTTGTTGCATTATAGATAATGAGCATGATACATATATGATTATAAAAAGACACAAAATATGAAATAAAATGCACTTACAAATGTTGAAAAATTTTCACCTACAGATTAGATTAGAATGGCATGAATCATGTCTATAAAATTTTAACTGAAAGACAATGAAAACAAAAATAAAAAATATGTAACTAAAAAAAAAGAAAATGCTACATAATTAAACAGATGATCAGTTGTGGGATGAAAACATTAAAAATGCCTCTCTTTCATCTATGAAACAGATATACCCTAGACAATGAATTTGAAAAATATCATTACGGCAATGGTTGTACAAGGTCCAAGAAAAGTCTCATCACAGCTTTTGTACAACACCAAAAAATAATGGCTACAGTTAAAACTATGGCATGCCCCCCCCCACACCCATCCAACCAAAAAACTTCCCATTGCTTTAGCCATTAATTTTTGTATACGATGGCAGTGATTCACATTTCTATATTAGACTAGACTTTGTCACAGCATATAATATATATATATTCATTCTCTCCACTTCTGCATACATGCACTCTATGGCAGTATATTAAATAAAGTAGATCCATTGTACACTCACATGCTAATGAAACTTTCAAAAATGGATATTCTCTTTTCAACTGTAAGGACCTTAATGTACCTCCCCTCCTTTCCACACCCTAAAAAACTGATCACAATTGAACACGTCTAATCTACTCTGTGTAAGTAATTTAAATAAAACACAGGGGGAACACTGATGAACCCACCAGATATTTCGTTACTTCTAAAGTGAAAGTATGATGCTTAATATTTATGGAGGAAAGTTGTCAAAAATAAAAAAATATGGAATGTAAAACTATCAAAGCCTATGAATACTGATTATTTGATAGGTATCAATCATCTACATTTATCACAAAAAGTCTCAAGCACAAAATTTAAACCCCTACAAAGTCGGACATCTCATCTAAAATCTTCCGCACTGAACATTCCCTGGGGATAGAAGAGAATGGAAAAGAGGTTAATTTTTAGAGTCAAAACAATTCTATTTAGTGAAAAAACAAAAAACAAAAGGTAATGCCTGAATTAAGTGTGTGTACTTTAAATAAAGAGAAGTATAATAAACTTACCAATTAGCTATTAGATTTAGGGAAAGATATAGTGCAAACCAAGAATTATATCAACTAAAATACATAAAAAATGCAGAAGAAAAAAATATATGTCACCTGAATCTTGATATGAAAAAAAACCCCACCAAAACACTCAACTCATTTGGACTCATTGAGGACTAAGACCCTTGCTGTAAACAAGCCCTTGAAGCCTTAAAATTAGTCACAAAAAGGGGAGGTAACTGTTTATTACTAAATCACATGAGCACCGGTCTTGGGCAAGATTTAAATAGCTCTAAATTTAAAAATAAAAAGTTTTGTAGAGCATGATCTATTTTAGGACATTCAAAACTATCCTTTCAGCTACAAAAAGTTTAAATTTAAGTTTGACATTACATTATTGCACCAAGTTATCATCTCCCCCTAACCATCACATTCACAGAAACTCCTTAATTGTACATGAGGAGAGAACTCATCCTTCTATGCAGCAAATAACCATGTGTAATTGTCTGTACTTCCTTTCAGATGGTCCATAGCCTTAAAATCATGAATTAAACCGATAGTGGGTGAGGCAATCAACAGTCACTTACTTTCCAGCATCATATCCTCTAAGTTTCTCACATACAATATTTAGCTAATAAACGAAACAGCTAATTTCTACATTGATGTAAATTACCCCAAATATATTACAGAGTTTGTATTCAATGTCAAAAAAAAAATTCTATCGAAAACAACAAAACAAGCGAACAAAATTGGAGAAAACAGAACGAAAGAAATCAGCAATTCGGAAATGCGTTTGTCAATTCAAAATTGAATATAAAAATAACTATTTTGAAAACTTAGATACCGCTTTATATGGCAGACCCTCCAAATGCATCTGATTTAAAAGTGATGTAGAAATGAGTAAAGATTCACTGATTAGTTTAGAAAGCTTACACAGATCGTAAATAAAGTTCTGAGAAATGTTTTAGCTGAAGATATTGTATACAGATAATGTAGCACACTATTCACTTTCCTGAAATTGCATTATTAATTTCCTTAACTCAGTGTCAGATGACAAAAAAAAAAATCAATGATCCTGATTCCAAAATAAACTTGAAATATATTTCTCCCAGCCCAAAATGATGATTAAGCTAGGAAAACATTTTAAAATACATGATTGTATGTGTAAGTTTACATGTTGAAAGACAGTACACTTTTCCAAAAGTTATTGAATATCAATATTCTAGAAAATTTATGGGACAATATTTGCTTAAGATAATTAATATTTATTTTATTAGGTGTTGACACATTTGTAATACTGATAACACCCAATCCACATATTGACTGAGTAAAGTATCATATTTCTACATATATACTACCCATTATGGCATGAACATCAACTCTTTTCTTGAACCATAAAAAAGCCAAGTAGTAGCAATGATGCAACTCTATACACATCAAAGGAAACAGACTTTGACACCATCAGAATCTGTGCAGATTTCAGTAATGTGATGAAATTATTAACATAACCTTCAAAACTAAGCATGACTGCTACCTCCCCCTCCTCCCCCAAAAAGATAAAGATCTTCAATACATTAATATGAAAGCTACGTTGATACCTTTGCCCTCCTCAAAATGGAATCCTTTGAAGGGTCGTATGGAGAATCTTTACTGGGAATTTCCAACACAGCTGGGATTGGCAGGTCATGGCTGTCTATCACATGTCGAATCATCTCTGCCACCTGGTCAGCAGCAAAGAAATATGGGAGGAAACGGTAAAAACTTTTACAATGGTTCTGTAAATGAACAGATAAGATAGTTTACCATAAAAAAGAAGACAATGCTATTAAAAATAATAAGCCAAGCCTGCTAGTTATATACAAAAAAAAAAAACCTCACTGCTATCTTCCTTTTTTTTTTGTTTTGAATATAACTTAAAATACTTTAAATAGTACCTAGACATAAATTTTCGGGTAAAGGACAACAAAAAAAGCATATTATTTAAAATCATCCTCTAGCCTGGTGGATCTTAACCTTGTTGGAGGAACTGAACCCCACCAGTTTTATGTGCGGATTCACCAAACCCCTCTTTAGTGAAGAATAAAATATGATTTTTTTCAAACCCAAGACACTGATATGTCTTTTACTGGCTCTGCCAAATCCTTGAGATCGAACGCATCAAGGGTTTGAATGAACTCAGGTTAAGAACCACTGCTCTAGCCATTACATAATGAAAATATCACATTTTTTTTCCTCAAAAAGTTTCCACCAGGCAGAGCAGGACAGAAATAACAGAGCCCCAACAAATGCCGACCGAGTCTGCTAGGGCTAAGAAGCATCTTGATCAGCCAGAAAATGGTCTGAACACACATTGCTTATTCAACCTTTCAGAAAAATAAGTTTGCCCAATTTGATAAATTAGGCAAAAAACTGAAGTCTTGAATATATTTGTCTTAATGAATAAAAAAGGAGACAAAAAAACAAAACATTGACAAATTATACAATTTATAAATTTTGAAAAAGAAAAAAATAATGTGTATATACATACAGTGCCTACAGCCAACATGTTTTGATTACCAAAACTTCATCTTTCTCCTTGACAGACATAAACTGCAGTGTTTTATGCTCATAAACAAAGAAGTGATAAAATAGTTCAAAATTCACAAGAAGAGGAACTGCCAAATAATGTCTAGGATGCTGAACAATATATAAAATCATATATCTTCACGTCCATTCAATAAATGCCTAACTTATTTTTACCTGTTTCGCATATAAAACAAACGTATTACTAGTGACACTATTTTTTAAATAATTCGAATCTTCAGTAACCAAAATCTATAAGGGCTCAAGCAAAATGAAGGAATCAATATGTAGTATACAAAAAAATCGCCAAAAATTGAATTAAGCAGTTATTGAATGAGCATGATGATATAACAATATATATATATATATATATATATATATATATATATATATATATACATGTATATATATGCAGTATTATTAGTGATGAAATGAAAGACATTTGGTAAAAGATATTACAAGCCTCACAGAGAGAGAGAGAGAGAGAGAGAGAGAGAGAGAGAGAGAGAGAGAGAGAGAGAGAGAGAGAGAGAGAGAGAGAGAGAGAGAGAGAGAGAGAGAGAGAGAGAGAGAGAGAGAGAGAGAGAGAGAGAGAGAGAGACAGAGAGAGAGAGAGAGAGAGAGAGAGAGAGAGAGAGAGAGAGAGAGAGAGAGAGAGAGAGAGAGAGAGAGAAAGAGAGAGAGAGAACATGGGTGCAAGCTGCCAAAGTTGATTGGCCTGCTACATGTAGCCTAAATTTTCTTTGGCTAGCAAAGACTTACAGATAAAATGAAAACAGAGGGCTTTAATCTGCCCAACTTTGAAATTTCAATCCATTTAACAAAATTGTAGTTTTTAATGCCATCTTTATTGTGAAAAATGACTTTTGCTTTAAGAATGGAAGAAACTAGAAAAGAGAGGGCAAGAAAAAGTGAAAGTGCAGTCCAACCATATTGGATCTGGACGAAAAGGAAGATATGGGAGAGAGAAAAATCAATGATGATGTAAAGATCATAATTTCATGTTGCACAAAAAAGAACTGTTTCAGTTAAAACATAACAAGATCTAGTTCTAAACTGGTGATCAATTTCTTATGTCTGTTTGTCTTACCCCCATTTTAGTGGTGAGGAAGAGATATAATTTAATCTACAACTTGATTTATAAACTTGTCACTTGTAAAGAAAACAAGCATGCTTTACAAACATGAACTTGTTAGTTACAAGATTGACAAAGAATACTAAGGAGAGGAAATAAAGATGTAAATCTGAATTGGCCAAAGTTATTCACTGCAAGACAGTAAGACTCCAGCTAGCTGTCTATGTCATGTACCGAAATAAAAGTCTCTAATATTCCTATCTAGCCATTGCAAAACATGATATTCCCCCCCAAAAATGTCTTCGAGTACCCTGCAGGATTTATTACAGGTATTGTGTGAACTGGATTCTTGATTCAGTTTTTTGCACACCACATTCATTTCATGAAATACTGTCAGTAATGAGGACACTGTTGGTTCTATCTTCTGAGTAGACTGTGCCTTTTTTTTTTTTTTCAATTTTGATACAACGACAAAATTAGTAAAACAAATAAAAGACTAGCGAAATTTTCTGGCTACCCTCAATGCCCACGTGGCTGCCACAGACAGTGATCCTTTACCCTTGCACAATACTATTTTCCCATGCCTCACATTTTGATTAATAAGTATAATCCCAATGTCATCTCTCTTGAGGTAGCCACGGAAAGTTTCTTCAATCTCCCCAATACTGGTATCTGAGAAGGACAATAAAAACATTTTTTTAAAACATACACTGTCTAGTTTAGCCCCTACAAGAGCATAAAGGTGTAATTTTGTCTAGTCGTATTTAGGACAACCTGAATTAGTGAACGACAAAGAAATAAATAACTGAATCAGTGAATGACAAAAAAGTGTATACTATTCTCAATTCACATAGAGCATCGAGGAAAAGATGTTAGTCAATTTGTTTAATAGACTTTAGCCACCTAAGATAGCCAATTATTATGTTGATTTTATTAAGGGATTAAATTCAACACATACATGTATGATGTAGCCAAAGATCAACACATCCAAATCCATTTGAAAAAATACAAAGATAGAAGAGAAATTGGTGAAAATAGAGGAACTTGATCGACACTGAACTGGAAGATCAACTAATCAGAGTCCACTGATAGACTAATAATTAGAAATTTTTAAGGAAAAATATGTAATATATTCTTTGCAATAAAGAAAAATGGAAAAAAATTTAAAACAACAAAAAAATCAGTTTTAATTGACAGTCTTCTTTCTTTCTCTCAATTTCAAGAAAGACCATATAAATTTCTGATTCCTACAATCACTAAAACAAAACAAGGGAGGTGCATCAATTATGCATCATTTCAAATACTCATTGCTCTTGAATGTTAAAAAAAAAACCCAGCTTTCAAATTGATACTCAATTACTGATAATTTTCCAAAGAACTCGAGAGATTCGAGCGCAATTAACCCATAATTTACCAGCCGCCTGTCATTTTTACTTTGATAAGTTCCCAGTGTAAGGGGCATAACTCTAATTTTTTAAAAAATACTTTGTTCGCTAAAATGTCCTATAAAATCTAAATTAATAGAGATAAAAATTTGTAAAAAACATCATATTTTGCAGAAATGGATGAGCTTTTAATTGATATATAACATGCTGAAACCATATGAAAATTAATGTCTGAAAACAAATAATAAAGAGGAAAATTTATAAAAAAAAATTGTTTTAGCCACTGTTCACTTGTCTTTTTTTAACTGTTAAACACATTCTCATGAAATTGGGCAAAACAAATTTCATGGCAAAGATGTGTCTTGTAAATTGTACAAGTTTGTGGATGCCTAACTTCATGTTGTCGTAAAAGTACTAATAGTATATATACTGAATGAGTTTGTTACTGGGCGATAGCGGGCGCTCCGGTACAATACCATATCGGGCGATCGCGGGCGCTAAGGTAAATTATCAGTTACAGGTACTTACTTTTGTCAACAACCATGAAATTTGGGTTCCTATTTTTGTTCATTTCACCGACTCCCCCCAACACAAAACCGATGCAGGTGTCCTGTTGAAAAAGAAAAGAACAAAAGTTACACAGCAATATCCCATTAAAATCAATGAGCTTAGAAGGCTTATTTAGCTTGTATTTAGGAGATGCTTAATTATTTCTTCTCTTTCTACATTGAGAAAAATTAAGTTATTTCTCTTGATTGTGTAAGCCACGAAAGTGGCTGTAGATAGAGCCTCTGCAATTATCGACTATCTCTTCATTATTACGATTATTCTCATTGTTGCAATCTTGTCTCTTTACCTCTTCATTATTATTTTCAAGTCAACAGCAGAATTACAGACCAGGCAATTAATTGAGGGGTAATCTTGTAAAGTAACTAAGCTTCGATTTAGGTTTTCTATCATGGGTTAGGCACGAAACATCAAGGCTAACGAAATTGGAATCTAGCATTATACTGTATTTTGACACGAAATAAAGTTCAGTCTTTAACTTAAAGTTTAAGTATGGGGAGGAGATGGGGGTTCAAAGGAGGCAGGATAGTGGCAGCTGATACTAGTTATAGCAGCCAGTAATTTTTTTTTCCATACCTACTAACAAGTTCGGCAGTGAAGCTCAGTGATGCTCATTAGTATGATCAAGACCTTCTCAGTTCTCTTAAAACTGTAACTACAAGCTACCGTAAACTCTCCTCAAGTCTATACTACATGTACCCAGACTAGATGCCACTTTCCTTCTTTCTCCCTACCCCGTTTAACTAATTTAGTTTAAATTAATAGGAATTGACGAGCATAACTCGGGACCTGACAGGAAAGAACTATTTTAAAAGGCCATTTTCCTCACAAAGTCTGAAACTTGTGTGAAAGTGGTTACTAAACTTGAGTCACTAGTCATTTTTTCAAGGCAAATTTTGAATTAACTCACGGCAACGGGCCGTGGTCATTTTAGAGCTAGACAGGCCCCCATACTGGCCCATTTTGGCAAATTAAAAAAAAAATTGTAGTGTTCCACTAAATTGTGTTACAGACTTCATTTTTTCTGTGCATATTTTTTTTATTTCAGATCTTTACAACAATTGTTATTTCATCCTTTTAGGTAATTTGGTTGACTTTTTACAATTGAAAAAAAAATACCATACATTTATTCATTTTCGGAAAAAATTACCAACCTATAGACACTCAAAATGATGTACAACATAAAATACTAAATTTACAAATATCCGTTACATGTATAACAATTTTTTGTCTTATTTCATAGAACTAGGCCTGGGCTAGATCTACATTTATCACTCTCAATTAAAATTCTTGGTCTAGATTAGATAAATCAAGGACGAAAATTACGTCCCCTGGACCTAGTCTAGATTCTCATATACACAGACAACCACGTATCTCATTATGCACACACAGATCCCACAGAGATCAATGTCAGTGAAAAAAAATGTACTTTATCTAAATAAGTGTAAACAGCATGTTTTGTTCAGAAAGTTAGTTTATCAAGAAAACAATGACCAGGGCAACTTGCAAAGAAAGAGAAAGTTTTAGTACCATGGTATAAACAGAACGTTTATGAAACGAAATCATAAAGACCAGATCAGTTCAAGAACCATCCAACAAAAATAAAACTAAAAGATGCCATTTACAACTCATTTCTGTCGCAAGTCAACAATGGACCAGACCTTAATGTAACGAGACTATTGGAAAACTATGGCGTATTATGCTTGTATGTCTAGTCTTTTTAGAGAGTTTCCGACTTTGGTTATCAAAGTAACGAACTGCACTAAACATATAAACCTCAAAATGATAAATAAATTAAAATTCCCAAAGATCATACATCAACCCTATGTAATTGAAAGTCAAAACATTTTGATTTACCATTGCGATACAGCAATCTAAATTCAACACCGGTTGGGAATAAACAACTTGTACTATTCCCAGCACCGGTTGGGAATAAGCACAGCCATAATTATACATCTAGCGTACCCATCTTGCTATATCATTTGAGCTGAATCAATTAGATGAGAAAATCAACCACTTTATGTGAGTACAGAAAAAAAACCCACAAAAGCAAGCATTCTGTAAGGGAGAAAATAAATGGACACGGCAAAATTTCATTCCATGGTCCAGCCTCACGTGAGGTTTAAAGAAATTCACATCAATAGGTTGGGATAAATTCGTTTTTGTACAAAGCTAGACTCTAGATCTAGATCTAGACTAGATCGTCAGATTTTTGGGACCATGAATAGCTTGGAGACAATCATTTCATTTACTTAAGTGTATTTTGTTTTCTATTATGAAATAAAATTTCAATAAGGGTAAAATCAAAATCTTTGAAATCGAGACTGCGGATGATTTTACCTCATCTCCGATAACTGCAATTAGCTTTCCGCGAGCTGCTGCAATCGCCATTTTGGTACTGTAGAATCAAGTCATATGACGGTCGTTGCCAGCATTGTTTACTTTTAATAACCTTGAAATAGGTCAAAATTAAAAAAAAAAATGTTTATAAAAATCTATTTATTTTCATTATTGAGATATCTAATTCCAATTAAAAAATAAACATTAGTATATTTAAAAAACAGTCTTTACCAAACTGTTATCTAAAACTTCAAATTCAAGATAAGACTCAATTATAGTTCATTTAATTTTTCCAAAGTGGCATTCTCAAAAAAAAAAAATTGTTCACAGAGGACACACCAAGATCCATTCATTATTCAGGTGTTCTGAAATGAAACCCCAGTCTTGTTCATACCACAGATTAATAACGTTAATTGTGGCTAATACAGCAGGCTTTTGCCCAGAGTAACATTACTTTCCAACAAGTCAACCGACATCACAAGCAGTAATACGTAGAAACTGCACTAACCTTTTTTTGCCGGAATTCAGAGAAGAAAAAAAAAAAAGAAGGGAATTGAAAATTTAGGAAAATAACGATATGCACACACACGCACACACACAAAGAGCGAATAGAAAGGAAAATGAGCAATATATCGATTAAAAGTATATGACTAATGTCATATAACATAGTGATGAAAAAAGGAGCAGATGGTGATGCATATAGGTATCAGTTGATAAGTATAAAATTCTAGATGCGCTTTATTACTAACATGATTAATCAACTGTTTTAGAACCATTGGTGAGTGTACTTATAGTTCGACAAACAGTTTTTAAGAAGTTCAACATAACCTAGGTATATTCTTATATTAGTGGATATCCATTCTAAGCATTGTGAAGAAATACACAGTTTGATTTCATTCTAGTACGGTAACATGAATAAACATGGAACGTGCGTATTTATTCATATAGCATGAAAAAAATACACTTTCCATAAAGTTTTTGCTACTGCTGATGCCGCAGTAAAAATGTACATTAACAAAACAAAACTGTTACCAATACAAAATGGAGATAGTTCATTGCACTTTTTGTCTTACTTTTTGTTTGTTTTGTTAGTTATTTGGTATACCCCACCCACAAAACATCGATCTCAGACTTTTGGTGCAAATCAAACCAAAGTTGGCGTGGGACAGGGCGGAAGGAAAAGATGAGACCTTAAACTTTAATGACATCGGTGTAGGGGCAAGAACACGAGAAGAAAGTGTCTGCAGATATCATGGCGGACTCTCTAATCCCACGACCTACGGTGCTCCACATTCTACGTTATCACTCAGTGTTGAAAAAGCAAAGACAACCATTAGGCCTACAGGCATTAGAGAGATCAAAATAGAAAACGCAAAATAAATAAATCCCTTTTTCAAAAAGCTACCATGTATAAAAGAAAAATCAGCAGCAAAACATTTTCATTACCGGTAACTGTACAATAACATTACTATCCTCAGATTTGTTATTGTGTCGCTTCGCTTGCAATTTTATCCAATACAGACACTGAATAACTCCTTCAAGCATCAAATTAGCTGATTTTTAAAAATATATTTCCCCTAGTTTTTCACAAAAATCGCATCCAGTTTAACTCGAACTGCTCACCTTTTCGATTCTTAAACTCCCCGGCGGGAAAAAACGACTAAGATCTAGCAATTTTCAGCACAAAATAATCTGACTAACGCTGCCAAGTGTTTGAATCCGATCTCATTAAAAAAATTCCCATAAATTATATTTTCCACTTTGCTCAGGACTTAGGTCGCTATAATAGATTCCTAAAACTTTTACTAAAAGTACTCTCTCTCTCTCTCTCTCTCTCTCTCTCTCTCTCTCTCTCTCTCTCTCTCTCTCTCTCTGCAAATAAAATACAAAGTGGACAGATTTCAACGAAAATTTTTAAAATAATAATTAAAAAAAACAACATAACAACCGTCAAATTATTCTTGCTTTCACACAAAAAACACACACGTGTATATCTTTAATTTTTTTTTCCGCCGTTTATGCACTGTTTTGACAGGAAACCTAGTATAACAAGGGACATCACCCCTTTTAACAAAACTACGTAGAGCCGAAGATCTGGCTTGATGTATATTAGATTTAGATTTAGATTTTAAATCAAGGACACTCAACACCTTTCTACACTTACGTTCTTTTAAAGTAAGATCTTGATCGACATTCTTTCTTCTGGATATAAATCTAATGTGTTGTCTGCGCACTAGATCTAGATCTAGATCTAGGTCCAGCCCCAGGCACGATCGGTTTCAAGAAATTCTTGAATAATATTTCCTCCTAAATCCGTCTCGCATCATAATAATGACTGGTGCTTTATTATGTTTCTGTGCTATCATGGGAACGGATATCTATCCTGAATCTAGGGTGCAATTTAATCTAGATGAGAATCTTTAGATTTTTAGATAGAATTAATCGTAAAATGGAATTTTGGACATTAGAACACTTTTAGATTTCGACTACAGGTACAATTTTGAAAGTTTTCAAGTTTACTGAAAAAAATTCTTTGATAGTAAGAGTTATAAATCCCAGTTAGTGTTCTAATTCTATGGCTAAGTGGAAAATGGACTCAAGTCTACAATATTTTGGTTTTTAACTCATTTATCAAGTTTGACTCTAATTAGGCCTACAAGTTTGGAGTAATCTACTAATCTATTTAAATCATAATTTAGAAGATATATAGAAGAATGGTGTAATGATCAAATTTAATCTCTCAATTAATTTCAAACAGATTTTTAGGAAAATGAACATTATATGAAATTTGTAATTTTAAGCTTTGCCGACATCCATTGCCGCATTGCGACAAAATTAGAATGTTCTCATAGTTATCATATGGTAATTATCTGCGCACTGAAATGTTTTTAAAAGTTTAAAAGAAAATTAACCGATGCAAACAGTATTTTTTGTTTTTTGTTTTCTTAACCGAAGATGTAATTTCTATTTTTTAAAACATTTTTATAATGTGCTGTAAACAGATTTGATTCAAACAATCCTAGATTTCTACCTTTTATCTTTAATTCAACAGTATCAACCTTGAAAACTATTGACAGTTGTGTTCCATCATGCCCCTCATTGAGGGACTAGGAGATGAGGTCACACTTGTGATGGCCACACTCTTAGTTTGTGTGATTGTTACTCTTGCTTGGTTCTCAACACATACAGCAGACCTTCCAGCCCTACGCGAAGTGGGCATAACTGTGATTGAGCGCACACAGATACGCAGGCGAGTCATTGCACAACCACCCAGTAACCAGGATCGACCCGTAGACAATGAAAATCTGACAGGTTTGATTGAGTTTGTTTCCAGGCCACCAGGTAACACCTCAGAGAGCAGCCAGGACAGAGGAATTAGTTCAGAATCTTCCCAAGAAGCCGGAGCTACTGCTGCTGCTGATGAGAGGGTTGAACTGTCTCAACACACTCCCCCTCCATCAGATACAAATTCTGCTAAAGAAGGAGCAACAGAAACTATATCAGCATCAACTCTTTTAAAAGATAGAACATCAGAGCTGAAAAGCCTTGTACAACAACCATCAGAAACAAAATCTACTGAAGACCATCATGGTGATCATGAAGAAGAAATAGCAAGCAGCAAATTGACTAGCAGTGCTGTCAGTCCTGCAGAAAATACCTTGAAACCAGTTGTTTCTACACAGTCCGTCGAACAACCTTCTGAAGAAGAGGTCAGGCGGAGGAGAGTCCAGTTCTTTCAAAACTCCTCTTCCCCTCAAGCAACAAGAGATGCCGCCTTGGGTGTTTCTAGCTCTGAGAATAATGGGGCCACAGATTCTAGTAAATCTGAGACCAGTAATTCCCCTGCAATAGCCTCCTCAGGTGATCAATCTTCAGATGATTGTCTACACAAACATATTCGGGTTAACAACACTGACAGTGCGTCAACCTCTGTAGCCCAACCCCAGCAGTCTTCTTCAACCACTCGAAGTTCTGATGCTGACTCCAACACTCAGGAAGCAAGGCAGTCCTCACCCAGCATCCGAGTTAAGCTCAAGTACATGAATGAAACCCAAAGGATGGTGTATACAAGTCCTCTGGACACCATTGGAAATTTTAGAAGGTGAAGTACTTAAAATTAATTATTAAGAAAGTTTCAGCAATAAACCACCTAATTATCTTTACACTTATTTACTATACACACTGTTTTTTTATGCAAGTCCTGTATCAAGAACTGCATCAAGTTTATTCTTAATTTGCGTTTATTTTTTTTTAATATAGCCTGAGCTTGTTGATCTTGGATCTTTTTGCTTACTATAAAACTTAATTGCAGTAGTGTGGAACTGAAAGGATTTATAACTCATTAAGATGTCAGTTTAGAGCTTGAACCTTTGAAGAGGATCTTTTGGAATACCAGGGAGGGCGCTCTGACCCCGTACTGACCAGTGCTGGTGCAGCTTGTATCAGTGCACTCATATGGGATTGCCTCTACTTTCAGTAATCTATTATCTAAATCTTTTTGAGGCAAAAAATTTTAAAAAAGGCAAGCACGTGCTCTACTTAAATAAAAAAAAAACTAAAGATAAATCAGCATATTTTGTAGGAAGAATAAATTCTGAGTAAGATATATGCATACAAAATGTACATGACAAAAAATGGTAAATTAGTATATAATGATCGAGAAGAAAAAAAAAATGGGAAAAAAATATTATATATATATATATATATACATACAAGTGAATAACAATATTAAAATTATTTGCCTAATATCGACAGCTCCAGAGGTTAAGCATTATTTGACATGATTGTCTGATTGAGATTGCCTGGTTATGTTCTTATTTATTTCAAGTAAAATAGAAAAAAAAATTTGTTAGCATAACTTTATCTTGGTCATGATAGTTTGCGATACCTCCCAGCATTTTATTTTTTAATGCCCTTTCCCCCCTCCATTGACTTAAGCAAAGAACATTCTCTTACATTAAGGTCCACTTATTATTAATATTTCTTTTTGTAGAGATGAATAAAGAAGCAGTGCATGGCAAAACATTAAATAACTTGTACCATTTTACTGATTTTAAGATCACAATGATTTTCTGAAAAACATTTACATATTTTTGTATGATTATCAGTTTATTTATCTTATGAAGTTAGTCTACAACTGCAGGCAAAGGTCTGATAAGCATAACAGCTCACAAGGTTTTAATTTAATTAGTGTAGAAATGGGTATTGTATTTTTAAATGAAATGAAACACTTATTCTTAATTTCAAAAACAAAAATTGTCAAAAATTATTGGTGCATAGAATTAAAACTGTACCATTCACATTAAAATACAGTGGTATGGTATTTTTCATACTGCTTTTACAGCTTCTGCTTCAAAAAGATTACTGCGAATCAACTCATTTATCATATATATCCTCTCCGAGAACTTTTTGCTGATTGAGTTAATCTTCTAATATACTTGCAGTTTTAATTTATCTGTTTCAAATTGCAACATTTTTGAGTTTCCTATTTTTTTTTTTTTATACTATAGTGGAGATATTTTTGATTAGCTGTTAACCCATGGCTTGTATGCAGTCAAGAGACTTTTTTTTTCTTTTTTTTTAATTTTGTTTCATTTTTATACTGCTTTATACAGGCTTGTCTTATGTTGTGCTATCAGGGGTCTAAGATTTTTTAAAGTGGACAAACACTCAATCAATTTTTCATTGATGTCAACAGGACTCATTTTCAACAGGAGCTACAAGAGGGGGATAAATGGGTTCGCTTCATCTACAACGGCCAAGATCTGCGGGATGACGAAGCTACATTGCAGGCATACCAAGTGGGGGACAACTGCACAATGCACTGCCTGATTACCAACAAGAGGCGGGCTCCCTCGGCCCAGGGCGGCTCTTCAGGCAGTGGTGGAGGGTTGCATGCAGGGGATGATGAGGAGGGTGACTCAGTCATGGGGGCCTTAATGTATCCTCTGTTCACTTTAGTGCTGGCAGTGGTATGGTACTTCCGCCTAACATACAGGTAGGTGGAAAGAACATTATAGAAATACAGGTGTTATATTAGGACATTTAGGCATGAAAAGAAAGCTTTATGGACATGCAATTAAGATAAGAGAGTTCATTGGATTTATAGGTAAGAAAAGGTTAGTCTTTTCAAGGACACTCTTCCTGAATCATCAATTTTTGTCTCGGCAAGGAGGTGGATCTTTTAACAGGATGTGGTTGTGATTTTTGTCCATAGCAGTTTCCCTTTTTTATGTCTTTCGTATTTTTTGTTGGCTTAGAGTTGGATCTAGGTTTGTGATTGCTTCTTCTACTCTATATGTTTCTTAATCAATCACTTGCATCTTGAGATCTTTAGCTCCAGCTAGGTCTGTCCCAGTCTCTGTCATTGTTTGACTGCCTTCTTTGTTAAAATATATGAATAAGGGCATAAAGGTATGATTTATAAGTGAATATTATTTCTTGAATTATTTTGTAATGAGTTGGATTTGAGAGTTTTTTAACTCTGGAAATTTTGCTGCTCAAAATTATTTTTTTAAGGATTTTCACAAAATGTGCATAATGCTATCTGGATATGTTTTGGTTATGTTTTTGTTTTGAATAATTAGAAAAAAAAAATCATTTAAATGTTCAAATTGTAATTTTAAAAAAAAAATTCTTGTGTGACATTTCATTGATGTCTGTAGTTAACCCATACTTCTTTCTTTCTCTCTCCTTCCTCAACTGTTTGATCCAGGCAATACTTCAGCCCCATGAGCACAGTGTGTTTAATTGGAATCAGCTTCCTATTGGGCCTCGGATACTTTTCTTCTCTGCGAACAACAGCTGCAGCCACAGGCAACCAACAGCAAACACCTTCAGGTACGAGCGAACAGCCAGAGCAGAGACCAAACAATCGTGCTACTGCTACTGGCCATGCCCATTCTGACTGACACTAGTGCTTAACCTTTGAGGTGCAACAGCCAACGCAAATGAGTTTCAAGTTTTAGCATGTTGCTTTAAAATATTTCTGGTAGAATTTGGATGGCTGACTGATAAGTCAGCTCATCAATGGACAATGGATAATGGTTGCACTTGTAAAAACAGAGACCAGATACCTCTTATTTTGTTGTTGTGGATTTTTGGAGGAAGGATGAAAATGCCTCTCGTGAATTCTTGGCATCATGAAAGACATTTTTGTCAGAAGAAGTTTTTATCTTGCCTAATGTTAACTGTTGGAAGTTAAAAAATGTGGATAGACTAGAATTAGTTGTTAACTTTTAACTTTTGCAATATGTGACCCACTGGAACTGAATTTGTTTATTTATGATTGTTTCACCTGTGATTTAAGCCTCTCAGAGTAGAGACATTTCATTTTGTGATATTACCTGTCATACTTCTACTCTCCGTGTCTCTTATTCATCCAAACATGTAGTGTGAAGTTGATAATCTCAAGCGCTTAAAAAAATTCTTTACTTGTATGGTAAAACTTAGTCAAAGACTACTTCTGTCACTGTTAATATTATCTCCCTTCCCCCCACAAGAAGTTGTGTTCATAAGTCTAATTCTCCTCTCCTGAATACGTATCTAGGTCTCTTTCCACTGACAAAATGAAAGGCTCTATGTGTATGTTTTATCTGCTTTTAACTAGGGGAAATGTTAACATGTTGTTAATCGTGTGGCACAGTGATCTGCTTGTCTGATTCATGATTCAACTATCTTAGAGGTAGCAAGTGTTGAAGCTTTTTTTTTTTTTAACACAGTCTGACTACATAAGTTTCTGCCTGTAGGCCACACATCCACTCTGTGGAATGCTAGCAATGATCTTCAAAAAGACAGTGGCCCAAAAAAGCCCTGAAATATAAGTTGAATATGCTTTGAGAATAGGGAGTTTTTTCAATGAATGTGGGAAGCTTATTAGTCTACAGTTTTGAAAGGAAAACTTAAATTTTCTACCTCTTCGTTTTTTTTTGCTATTGAGGTGTTCAATGGTCAGAAAGAAACAAGTTTGTAGGTTTGCCAAAGCTACCTCAGTAACCGTTTTCCCTACTCTTTCTTTAACAGACGTTTCGTCAACATTCAACATTCACATTTTGTCTCCAGTCTGGAGAGGACAACTGGCCAAATAACACGGGGAACTTCAAAATGTATTGACTCACACAGGACAAATACCGAATATACTCGGCTGCCCTATGACTTCTGTTGCATACTAAAAACGGGAATACTCAGTTTTAACTTTGAAAGTCTATTTTACTTTCCAAATTAATATTAATTTTATTAGTGCAAATCAAGTTTATAGGAAAGGGAAACAACACTCTTCTTTTTCGCATTTGCTCATTTGCACATCTAGATCTAAGTAAGCCTTTGTCTGGTCATTGAAAAAAGTTAGATCTAGACTAGATCCAGATCTGGCCTTGAATTATAAAAATCAATGATTATCCTACCTCTCCTTTTTTTTTTGTCTGACTGTATTTAACAAGTTCGAAAAAGTACATAATTTTTTTTTTCTCCTTTTTTCATTTAATTATGTGTATCAGTATTGTTACAGTAGCGGAATTTTTTAAATCTTTTTTTAAATTGACATGGCACTAGAAAATTCATGAAGAATAAAGCAATCAAAACTTATACGTCAAACTTACGTGCAACGCAGATTAGATATGAATCTACTAACACAGAAAATTTTAAGTTTTTGCATCGATAATTTTATAAAATTTGATCTTTTAAAATTACCGTACATTAAAATAGCCAGTGGTTCAGAGCATTTAATACAGCTATGCTGAGTGAGTTGAATGCTGTGTATTTATCTATCACCTGCTGTCTTCAACCTGTCTCAAACCAAATTATTATACTTTTATACCTGTACAGCATTCGATGTAGAAACCAAACTTGCAAAATAACCCTTGTTCTCACTTTATGGTGATTTGATTGCTCTCTTAATTCTGAGGGGGAAAAAGGAGGGGGGAAAAACAACAACTCAATAATCTCTTAATGAGGTCTATATTTTAGAAAATGCCTTAGCAGTGATTTGATCAGGTACAGATTTTAATGATTTACTTGATCAACAATGGAATGTGTTAAAACGAAATTTCAGAAAATCTGTTTTTGTCATATTTTACTATTTTTTAAAAGTAAACACGTGTGTATGGACAAAAATAAATAAAAAAAAAAGATTTTAATCATCTCTAGTGATAGGAGTTAGGATGAAATTTTTTTAATATGCATGTACTAATGTGCTTCCCTTGCTCACAGACCCATTCAAAAGAGCCTCGGCATTTTTTTGCTGAAGAGAGTTCTCTTTTCTTGTTATAATGTAAAAAAAAATCTTTTGTGCTTAATTGATAGTTTGAGCTTTGATATGGAGTGTGCATTGAAACTGCAGTAATGCCTTGGCCTGAGCCTAGATCTAGAGAGATAGAGAAGCTCTCATTAGCTGAATAATGGACATATGGATTGTTTTATGGGATAGATTAGTATAAGCTGAATCTCCTTTAAAAACCAATGAGTGCAGTCCATCAGTATCTATGTTACAGTTACAAGTACAGACCGCCAGACAACTATGCACACAGCTCTCTGAAGTTGCTTCATATTCTATTCATGATCCTAAATTTTCGAAACAAAGGTCTCTGTAAGTCCAATACCAAAGACATAATCTGCTATTTTAACATCATCTCATTTTGTGCATATCCAGTCAATGTTTGCCTTGCTACTCTGCAGCACTTCAAAGTTGCTCCATGTCTCTTGTCCTGAAGGAAATAAATCAAAGTTGCTCCATGTCTCTTGTCCTGAAGGAAATAAATCAAAGTTGCTCCATGTCTCTTGTCCTGAAGGAAATACATGTTTGCTTGGCTTTGTTTTTTGGCATTGTTAAGTCTGGGCTGAATAGTACATTAGTGGACACGAGAAAAAAGAAATACGGCAGAGTGGAGGAATCCGACTGAGCATTGCTGTGGTACACTGTATCTTTTCCGTCATTGACTTCAAACGTGGTCATTACATGCGTTACAGCTGTAGCCACGCTGCGCTGATTTTGTTTAGAATCTTCAGCTGTGTATCTGTAAGGCAGAGACCAGCTTGGTGATACTCTAGCAGCCTAATCAGAAACACAGTTGAGACCGGTTCGTTCCCACACCCCCTTCTCAGCATCGGCTAGAAAATCTACATGTAAATCAAATTATTGACTTCACAAACATTGGTGTAAGAAAGTTTCCATTTTCGCCCCTGTAACTTTTTCTCCTCTTCATCTCTACTGTTCTACTCAAGGGTTTAGTTTTTTTCTGATCTTTCCCAATCCTTGTTCTTTCCATGTTTTGCTCTGCTGTAATAACTTTTATCTTTTTATTTATATATTTGCTGTAGGTGGATCACTGATTTCAGGCACACCTTTCACTTTAAAAGGATTACTTTTTTTTTCTTTTGCATACATGTATTTTTCTTTGGGTCAAAATGCAACCTGAGGATAATGCTTTAAATAGAGTTGCACACTGATAACTAAATCAATTAAAAAAAAAATGATATGCTTATATTATTTGATCTATTTGCAGTAAATAAATAAATGTAAACTGGGAACATTTATGTGATTCATTAATTTATTTATATAAATATATCATGAATAACCCTTGTCTGGCACCAGTCCCATTGAACCAGATATTCAATCATATTGTCACTTCACTTGTAAAGATGTCAAATTCTTTGATGGTAAACTTTTATGAAGCTTTACCTCTGCAAAAAATTTTAAGAAATTGCTTTAAAAAAATAATGAAAATAAAATTTGACAGCAATGATCATTGAAAAATGGAGAAAAAGTATATAAGTTTTCCCAAAAACGAACGACTTGGAGAAAAGCTCTCACATAGCGGATAATAAGTATGTATTTTTTACCTTTATGTATATACAATTGCATTTAACAAAACCTAGCCAAGACTCCTCCTCGTAACAGATTCCGTTTATACTGGTGTGAATGGATGTCACTACTCTTAGGATAATCTATAAAGTGACCTTCTAGGAAAGACCATACATGTATTTGTTTTTTACTTCATATGATTGATTTTAGATATATATAGCCATTCTTGCAGAGCATCCTATAGCCTTACCAAGTGCACCAGACAAGAGCTTCTCATGCAGGGCAAGGCACAGAAGATGATGCCCAAAGCTTATTTTCTTATGTGACTGACAAGACTCAAAGTTTTTGCTCCTACCAGGTTTAATGATGCATTGAATTTTAAATATCCAGGAGCGTTGCTCATATCATTTCAAGTTTAATATCTGTAGATGGTGTGTATCTGAATGTGTCCAATAGAATTGGCCAATGTTGGAGATATATTCTTCATGTAGTATATGTGTTTGTCATTGATTCTTAAGACTTGATAAATCTGCAGTATTGACTGGTTTTGGTTTATCGTTTTTCTTATCTTAAAAAATAAATACCTATGGTGCCATGGAAAACGTTGTGAGGGGATAAGTTTTTGAGACCTAGAAATAGACATACAGTGTCATAATGGACACAGGCACTTTTTTTTGAGGAAACAAAAACAAGCAACAGTCTTTAGGGAAAAAAAGATAACATAGTAAAAGCCTCATTTTTAAAAGCTATGTTGCGTCTGGTTCACTATACAAAATGAATTTTATAAATACTTCAAAGTGTTTCTTAGTGTGTGAACATTCTTAAAAACTGGAAAAGGTAAAGATCCTATCATTGTTTGAATTTATGATTGAGATCTGGCATTTATCAGAAATCCAGCTTTGTAACAATGCCTAGACACTAGACATCAGGTTTGAAAACACAGAAAAAAAAAAGGACTGTATTCTTGTAGGTTTCTTTTTATTTCACATTATCAACACTAGGGCAATGTTAGGAACTTGCTTTAGTATGTGTACTTTATGAATTTATGTAAGCTTGTCTGATTTGATGAGGGTGGCGGAGGAATTTCCCTTTATTTTCAATGAAAATAAAAAGCACATAATTATCATGAATTTGAAATTGCTTTCTGTAGGTAGTTGAAAGCATGTAAATATTTGTGTTTGTAAATTTGAGAGAAAATTTATTCTCCATTAGTTCAATGTCTGTCTTAATGTTCGGCATGCATAGGGACAAATAATCATTTGAAACATGAGGGAAAGAGAGACATAGTTCTCAGGATAAAAAGAAATGTCCCTCTTTTTCAGCCAGAAGATCTATGATCTACTCTAGGCGAGAACAGTGGATGGGGTTTATCCAGGTATATACCAATATTCCAATCGGGTTGTATTTCTGGCACACCACGGCTTGCAAGGTAACCAGCAGACATGCCTCTATTGGTAACCCTTCACTTCTTCGAGGATCACAGTTCTCACCGTAGAGCCCAATACCTTTGTCCAACCTTTGTAATCTGATGATTATCCTGACATTGACCGTCAGTCCCCTTGTCTGTCCCAGCAAACGATACGTTTTTCATCGCGGTATACCATCACATCAGGACTTCAGCCTGGTTTAGATCTTTCTTAATACAATCACGCTCAGCATTGTTCTTAATACCGTCACGCTTAGCATTGTTCTTAATACAATCACGCCCAGCCTTCTTCTTAATACAGTCACACTCAGCATTGTTCTTAATACAATCACGCCCAGTATTGTTATTAATACAATCACGCTCAGCATTTTTCTTAATACTGTCACGCTTAGCATTGTTCTTAATATAGTCACGCTCAGCATTGTTCTTAATACAATCACGCTCAGCATTGTTCTTAATACAGTCACGCTCAGCATTGTTCTTAATACAGTCACGCTCAGCATTGTTCTTAATACAATCACGATCAGCATTGTTCTATACACAGTCACACTCAGCATTGTTCATAATAGTCACACTCAGCATTGTTCTTAATACAGTCACACTCAGCATTGTTCTTAATACAATCACGCCCAGCCTTGTTCTTAATACAGTCACACTCAGCATTGTTCTTAATACAGTCACGCCCAGTATTGTTCTTAATACAATCACGCTGAGCATTGTTCTAATACAATCACGCCCAGCATTGTTCTTAATACAATCACGCTTAGCATTGTTCTTAATACAATCACGCTTAGCATTGTTCTAATACAATCACGCCCAGCATTGTTCTTAATACAATCACGCTTAGCATTGTTCTTAATACAGTCACGCCCAGCCTTGTTCTTAATACAGTCACACTCAGCATTGTTCTTAATACAATCACGCTTAGCATTGTTCTAATACAATCACGCCCAGCATTGTTCTTAATACAATCACGCTTAGCATTGTTCTTAATACAGTCACACTCAGCATTGTTCTTAATACAGTCACGCTCAACATCGTTCTTAATACAATCACGCCCAGCATTGTTCTCATATATATATATATATATATATATATATATATATATATATATATACACAGAGAGAGAGAGAGAGAGAGAGAGAGAGAGAGAGAGAGAGAGAGAGAGAGAGAGAGAGAGAGAGAGAGAGAGAGAGAGAGAGAGAGAGTTGTATGTCAAATAACATAATAAAAAACAGTGCTCGACAGTTAAGGAGCATAGTAAATTATGAAAAATTGTCCTACCTAGTTATGCAGTCCACGACTTCGAAGGACATTTTTTCAAAATATATATATATATGTGAGAACAATGCTGAGTGTGACTGTAACACTTTCCAGCAGAATTTTCCATGGATGCAGGGCTGCCACTCAAATTTTTCCAATTCAGCTACGCTAGGCTCAAAATTAATCTACCAGAGGCAAGAATAAGCCACATTTTAAAATAGCTGTAGAAGCCTGAAATCGAATCAAAATATTCACAAAATGAATAGATTTTGATATTATGAATCGTAATCAATTTTTAAACTTTAGCCTAGCTGCCTCACGACAAAACCTGCCATTCATGAAAATGAAGATACAGTTCTACTGGAAATTAATGATATCCTGTGGTTCTTGATTAGCTGCAAACTTCGCTATGTATCGTGTGTCTTGCTGATCCATACAATGACAGAAGCCGAGGGTTGGGGTCAAAGTTGTCCTTGAAAGTCTCACTGCATCCAATGATGGCTTCAAGTATAGTTTCGTATACAGGTACACACACATACACACACAAATCCAAAGTTTAATTGGAAATAGTTATACTTGTCAAATTACAACGTTTTAAGTCAAGGAACAGCCACCAATGAAAAAGAAAAGCTACGAAAGGGTAAATTAAGCTACGTTTGGGTAGGTTTATTCAAATTAATCGTAGCATTATGCTACAAGCCACGGAGGACGAAATTAAGCTACGAGTGGCAGCCTTGCATGGAGGGGACCTTGGCTACTGGCGTAAATAACTTTCCACTGATAATAGACTCTCTTAGCAAGGCTTACCCTACAGCTTGAAGCTCCTGCATAAAGCAAAGCCTGCATTCATCATTTATTAGTTTTAACACCAAACGTTGCATGACTTGCTTAATTACTGCCGGTCGAACCTATTTTTGCCTTTTGCCACGCCGCCCCCCCCCCAAAAAAAAAAAAAAAATAAATAAATAAATAAAAATAAAATAAAATAAAAATAATACATCTACATGTAAAAGATATAGTCTTGTCTGATTCAATTCCATCATAAGATTCTACCGGCACATCTAAAAGAAAAAAAAAAAGACGAAAAAAAGGCAGGGCGTGGCTAATATGCCGTGATATCAAACTAATCACATAACGGAAGCGCAGCTCCATTTCGTAACGTAATGTCACTACAACGGCGTTTCAAGGAAACTGCCTTACTAGTTACTACAATTCTAGTTCTACAGTTCATTACCTAGTCTAGCCTGACGCTTAATGCATAAAGCTTAATACGATTCAAGCCTCATGCTCAGTTTGTCAGATTCTTGTTATATCAGGAAATGTTGGAAACACATAGGAAACAATGACGCTATAACAAAATCACAACACAACATAAGGACATAATGATAGTGGATGCAAAAATCCTCAGCAAATTGTCTCCCTTCACCGGAGTTAACATAATTCTGAAGTGAATTCTTTTCAGGTACAGGAGAGTTCTAGTTAAAGCTTAACACCACACAAGCTATACTTGTCAACGTTGTATCACACAAGCTATACATTTCAACGTTGTAAAACACAAACTATGCATTTCAACGTTGTATCACACAAGCTATACATTTCAACGTTGTATCACACAAGCTATGCATATCAACGTTGTATCATGCAAGCTATGTATTTCAACTTTGCATCACACACGCTATGTAATTCAACCTTGTATCACACAACGAATGCAATTTGACGTTGTGTCACACAAGCAATGTGATTTGCCGTTCATTGCATTAGACAAGATGTTAAATGTGTACACGTTTATTGAGCTTTATTAAGCTTAATCTTTTTAATAAGTGTGTCTTGTATATCATATAATATATATATATATATATATATATATATATATATATATATATAATTATATTTGAAGGGCATGATCTCATCCTAAAGTGCTGTTCACAATATGGTGATAATTACGTTGATGAATTCGACCATCGCTAGTTTTCCTACCCCAATGATATTTCACACCAGTCAGTAATGGCCGAGTGTATCACACACAACACGTAACTATTTGAGTGATTCATGATACCTTCAATGAAAAATGAACGTGGATTTGTGGCTAGACCTAATAAAATAGAATTAAAAGAAAACTTGATAAAGTTTGTCTGTCAGTAAAAAGTAATAATTGCAGTAGCAGCAACAGCAGCAGCAGCAGCAGTAGTAGTAGTAGAACAAGTAGAAGAACAAGTAGTAGTAGTAGTAGTAGTAGTAGTAGTAGTAGTAGTAGTAGTAGTAGTAGTAGTAGTAGTAGTAGTAGTAGTAGTAGTAGTAGAAGTAGAAGTAGTAGTAGTAGTAGTAGTAGTAGTAGTAGTAGTAGTAGTAGTAGTAGTAGTAGTAGTAGTAGTAGTAGTAGTAGTAGTAGTAGTAGTGGTAATAGTAGTGGTTGTAGAAATATCTCTAATTCTTCTAGTGGCAGCAGCAGTATCAGCTGAATTCTTATCGGTGTTATAAGCAATCTGGTTGTCTTGCTTACTCCACTATGTCATCCTAATCCCCTCCCCCACCCTCTCTTCCTATTCCTTTCCAAACCGACCCACCCCAATTCTAGCGGTGGTAACCGTTGATCGACCGGTAAAACCAGTCTGACATAAAAGAACACTGCAGAGGTCCTCGAGTTTTCAAAAAAAGCGAATAATGCAGGGTACATGTAGATCTAGATCTTTGTAGCTCGTTTTTGTCGATGATTTTATTGAGAACCACTGCCATTCACCTCCAGCTATTGTTCGCCAAATGCAGGTTACCGTGCGCGCTGGACCTTTGCTGAAATATTGATGTTTCTGGAAAACGACACGAAAGATTCTCAGCACTCAGCGACTCTAAACCCCAAGGCATTCAATACATCTAGACCGGAGCAAAAACTCAAAAAAAAAAAAAAAAAAAAGTTTATAATTTCCCGAGAAATTGGAGTCTGCTCAGTGAAGCATGCAAACTATGGCATTCGTTTCGTAATAAGTCTAGCCATAGATTGTGTGGTGTGGCTAGCAGTTGAAGGATTCCTCTTCCTCACACGAGGGATCCCGAAGCTGCAGGAACTGTTGCCACTAAACCTGCCTAACCAGCCGCGGTGGCCCGCACCAACCATGTGAAACATCAGCATCGTCACTGTACAAGCCGCACATGCAGGAGCTGTCAATACATCTGCAACATTAACATTGCATTTTTAATTACCCCCGTGGCACATACTTCGCTATAAGTGCGAAACTGCAGCATCTGCGGCTTCACCAACAGCATCGCGTCAGTAAAACTTGTCACAACAGCACCAACGCAGCTACCTTCGCTACATCGATAAAGGTACCATTAAATATTCGCCGTTTTCTGTGATTCGATTAGCATTGCTATTGTGTGCTATAGACTTGAGGATTGGCAAGAGGTACAGCAAAAACATCGTAGGCCTAAGTCTTCGTGTGGTGGAAAAAGGGAAACTATCTTTTTCTTTTGTATGAATAACTTGCACACAACTTAGAAACTGATGTTGTCCTGTAATCATATACAGCACATGCTGAAAAAGGAGTAAGTGTAAGTAGGATAGCTCTTTTCAGCATTGACAGTAAATCGCACCCATAGGAAATTTACAACAGAAAAACCACTGGTAAAGACTGTGTGGAAGGTCAGAGGCCAAACCAAATTAAGCCTTCAGCAACGAGATAGGTAGGGAAGCAATTTCATCAAGTTTTATCTAGACCAACGAGACATTTCAGAAGCTGAAGGTAAGGGAAGCAATATCATCAAGTTTTATCTAGACCAACGAGACATTTCAGAAGCTGAAGGTAAGGGAAGCAATATCATCAAGTTTTATCTAGACCAACGAGACATTTCAGAAGCTGAAGGTAAGGGAAGCAATATCATCAAGTTTTATCTAGACCAACGAGACATTTCAGAAGCAGAAGGTAAGAGAAGCAATATCATCAAGTTTTATCTAGACCAACGAGACATTTCAGAAGCTGAAGGTAAGGGAAGCAATATCATCAAGTTTTATCTAGACCAACGAGACATTTCAGAAGCTGAAGGTAAGGGAAGCAATATCATCAAGTTTTATCTAGACCAACGAGACATTTCAGAAGCAGAAGGTAAGAGAAGCAATATCATCAAGTTTTATCTAGACCAACGAGACATTTCAGAAGCTGAAGGTAAGGGAAGCAATATCATCAAGTTTTATCTGGACCAACGAGACATTTCAGAAGCTGAAGGTAAGGGAAGCAATATCATCAAGTTTTATCTAGACCAACGAGACATTTCAGAAGCTGAAGGTAAGGGAAGCAATATCATCAAGTTTTATCTAGACCAAAGAGGCATTTCAGAAGCTAAAGGTAAGGGAACATCTTCAACAAGTTCTTATTTTTTTAAAGCTAATTATCATGTAAGTAAAATGAATATTTTTAGACATTTCGTCTCTTGGAACTTTGTACTCAACCCTAGCCCTATAATGAAGGTGTACCGGGATTTTTAAGATTTAATGAGACCCAAAATTAATTGTTTCTCAGTTTAACCTATCTGTTTTTATAGCGCACTAATCGCGCAAACCATATATAATTGATATGCGGCACAAACTCTGCTTCAAAAGACAATAATTATGATTTTATTTTTCAACTAAAAAATACGA
This sequence comes from Elysia crispata, assembly GCA_033675545.1. NCBI lineage: Eukaryota > Metazoa > Mollusca > Gastropoda > Plakobranchidae > Elysia > Elysia crispata. The sequence goes on from JAWDGP010006893.1 coordinate 82,360, forward strand.
ATAAATAATGGATATGTGCAAGCAGTTCCTATTGTGGCCCGCCTACTGTCAAAGTATTTTGTCTAGGTCGCAAGCACTCAACGGTGATCGTTGTGTGGAAGCGTTCGGCCTTTAAATACATGCCATTCTTGCCTTAATTACATAACACAGGTTCGAACTGGTTTGCCGGGCTAAATTCTCAAAAGAATAGGGCAAACAGGCCACTCTTGTTCTGATCTTCACGATTCAGTGATTTCGACTATACTCTGCTCAAGAGATGCCAAAGAAGGTCCTCCGCAATTTAGAATTCGTTTCCGGGTACAGCCAGCATTACTATATATAATTTACTGAAAAAAAATAATGAGCGACCTCTAGTTTAGTTGTCTAAGACTGTACTAAAATCTAATCTATGATTATTGTAAAAATAATATTCAAAAGAAAAAAGCATAATTTTGTTGCTTTCAATACTCATAATTGGTGAAAAAGATTAGTCTCTGTCTTTTAATCTTTTTAATGCAATGTATACTGGTCTTTTTACTAAATAACGGTCCATAAATGCTGCTAATCTTTTTGTCTTCTTTGTCTTTTTCTAATTCCTCCTTCTATTACTACTTTAAACCTACAATCACTACTACTACTACTACTACTACTACTACTACTACTACTACTACTACTACTACTACTACTACTACTACTACTACTACTACTACTACTACTACTACTACTACTACTACTACTACTACTACTACTACTACTACTACTACTACTACTACTACTACTACTAGTACTACTACTACTACTACTACTACTACCACTGCTACCACTAAAAAAAAAAACTACCACTGCTACCACTCCTACCACTACTACCACTACTACTATTACTACTACTACTACTACTACTACTACTACTACTACTACTACTACTACTACTACCACTACTACTATTACTACTACTACTAATACTACTACTACAACTACTACTACTCATACTAATACTACTACTACCACTACTACTACTACTACCACTGCTACCACTAAAAACTACCACTGCTACCACTACTACCACTACTACCACTACTACCACTACTACTATTACTACTACTACTACTACTACTACTACTACTACTACTACTACTACTACTACTACTACTACTACTACTACTACTACTACTACTACTTCTACTACTACTTCTACTACTACCACTACTACTACTACTACCACTGCTACCACTAAAAAAAAAAACTACTACTACTACTACTACTACAACTACTACTACTACTACTACTACTACTACTACTACTACTACTACTACTACTACTACTACCACTACTACTACCACTACTACTACCACTACCACTACTACTACTACTACTACTACTACTACTACTACTACTACTACTACTACTACTACTACTACTACTACTACTACTGCTACTACTGCTGCTGCTGCTGCTCCTCCTTCTCCTCCTCCTTCTCCTCCTCCTCCTCCTCCACCTCCTCCTACTACTACTCCTAAATATTATCCCGATATAATAGGCCTGGCTTATCTTGTTTTTTTTTTTTTTTTTGAGGCCATCTTTTTTACCCCTTTAAGTTTCATCATGAATCTTTTACGAAGACAATATGTTTTTTCAGTATAATAATAAATAATTTTTTTATACGTTAAATTATTTGTCTAGTTCATTTGCTTTCTCAAAGTATCGACAAAAACTCCAGGAAGAAATAATAAAATTTTATTCTGTTTTGTTTTTCCCAAGAAGATGGATCGACATAACGGTCCCACGATGTATCCTTATCAAACGCCAGTGTCTCAGATCAGATTGCAGCAGACACCTCCAGTCAGTTCAAGGGCAGTAAGTCTACCACCCCCGCCACCTAGTCATGACGACACGAAAGACACCCACAATGCAACATGGCTTAACACAGTAGGTCGATGTAACTGTCGATTTTATTATTGATTTTTGTTCTTAGTGGATCGATTGCAACTGCAAGTCTTACCTATTGAATTCTCAGGGCTCTTGTTGTTTAATGCAGTAATATTTTGTTAATGCTACCCCGAATTGCCTCCCTTTCCTCAGAATCATTTGCAGAGATCAAGGGCTAGCTGGGCTAATTTGGGTTAAACTGTCATTAAACAAAAATCGATCTAATCACACTATCTTTATCAATCTTTTCAATCAATCAAACAAAACACCAATCAATCATTTCAACCACAGACTCAACCAATTTATGTATCGATAGATAAATTAGTGTATACTATAAAATAACCAATAATCAATTAACAAAAAAAATACAAAACAAAACAAAAAAACCCAAACATTTTTCAAGAATAAGTCGATCCACCAACCAGAGAATCAATTCGTTTGTAAACCGAGCAGTCAATCAAGCTAGTCATTTAAAACAACAACAGCAAAAACAACAACAACAGCAAAAACAACAACAACAACAACATTAAATGTAATCTCCGACCCACTATACTTCGACAATTCTACCTCAACCCCCCTCCCCCCAACCTCCGCATCCCACACGGTACAGGTCCAGACACGCCTGAAACTATCCCCAACCATTGTGACACTGGTGCCGTCTATTCTGGCCTGTATGACAGCCCAGGCAGTGGCAGCGTTCTTTCTGATAACAACGGCCCTCACCTTTACCGGCGCCGTGAGCAATGCCAAAGACTTCAGCGATGATAAGACTCACGACGGCAACGTGCTCTTCATCGTGTTCAGTGTGTTCTCAGCGATTGCGTGTAAGTCAGTGTGTTCTCAGCGATTGTTTGTAAGTCAGTGTGTTCTCAGCAATTGTTTGTAAGTCAGTGTGTTCTCAGCGATTGTTTGTAAGTCAGTGTGTTCTCAGCGATTGCGTGTAAGTCAGTGTGTTCTCAGCGATTGCGTGTAAGTCAGTGTGTTCTCAGTGATTGTGTTTAAGTCAGTGTGTTCGCAACGATTACGTGTAATCAGTGCGTTTTCCTCAATTGCGTAAAAGCGTTCTCTCAGAAGTTGCGTGTAAGTCTCTGTGATTGCGTGCAATTCGTCTGTTCTCAGCAATTGCGTCTGTGTTCACCGCAGTTGCGTTTATGTCAGTGTTTTTTTGAGAAGCTGCGTGAAAGTGTGTTCTCAGCAGCCGCATGTAAATCAGAGTAATCTCAACAAGATGCGGGTAAGTCGGTGTTTTTTCAGCAGTTGCCTTTGATTCGATGAATTCTCAGCAGTGGTATAGTTGTCAGTGTCTTCTCTGAAAATGCGTGTATGTCAGTATGTCTTTTGCAGTGGTGTGTCAGTGTGTCTCCCATCCCCAGCTACCATGTAATCTAGAACTCGCTTATCTCTCATCCCTCCCAGCTACCATGTGATCTAGAACTCGCTTATCTCTCATCCCTCCTAGCTACCATGTAATCTAGAAATCGCTTATCTCTCATCCCTCCCAGCTACCATGTAATCTAGAACTCGCTTATCTCTCATCCCTCCCAGCTACCATGTAATCTAGAAATCGCTTATCTCTCATCCCTCCCAGCTACCATGTAATCTAAAACTCGCTTATCTCTCATCCCTCCTAGCTACCACGTGATATAGAACTCGCTTATCTCTCATCCCTCCCAGCTACCATGTGATCTAGAACTCGCTTATCTCTCATCCCTCCTAGCTACCATGTAATCTAGAACTCGCTTATCTCTCATCCCTCCCAACTACCATGTGATATAGAACTCGCTTATCTCTCATCCCTCCCAACTACCATGTGATATAGAAATCGCTTATCTCTCATCCCTCCCAACTACCATGTGATATAGAACTCGCTTATCTCTCATCCCTTCCAGCTACTATGTGATCTAGAAGTCGCTTATCTCTCATCCCTCCCAGCGGCCATGTGTACCCCATGATCCCGAAATCGCTTATCTCTGATCCCTCCCAACTACCACGTGATCCAGAACTCGCTTATCTCTCATCCCTCCCAGCTACCACGTGATCCAGAAAACGCCTATCTCTCATCCCTTCCAGAGGCCATCTGTGCCCCCATGATCCAGAACTCGCTTATCTCTCATCCCTCCAAGCGGCCATGTGTGCCCCCATGATCCAGAACTCGCTTATCTCTCATCCCTCCCAGCGGCCATGTGTGCCCCCATGATCCAGAACTCGCTTATCTCTCATCCCTCCCAGCGGCCATGTGTGCCCCCATGATCTAGAACTCGCTTATCTCTCATCCCTCCCAGCGGCCATGTGTGCCCCCATGATCCAGAACTCGCTTATCTCTCATCCCTCCCAGCGGCCATGTGTGCCCCCATGATCCAGAACTCGCTTATCTCTCATCCCTCCCAGCGGCCATGTGTGCCCCCATGATCCAGAACTCGCTTATCTCTCATCCCTCCCAGCGGCCATGTGTGCCCCCATGATCCAGAACTCGCTTATCTCTCATCCCTCCCAGCGGCCATGTGTGCCCCCATGATCTAGAACTCGCTTATCTCTCATCCCTCCCAGCGGCCATCTGTGCCCCCATGATCTAGAACTCGCTTATCTCTCATCCCTCCCAGCGGCCATCTGTGCCCCCATGATCCAGAACTCGCTTATCTCTCATCCCTCCCAGCGGCCATGTGTGCCCCCATGATCCAGAACTCGCTTATCTCTCATCCCTCCCAGCGGCCATGTGTGCCCCCATGATCCAGAACTCGGGTTACTCGATAATCATTCTCGCCGGAGTTATCCTCATGATGTTCTCAACATTATCCAGCTCTGTGGTCACCTCGGCTGAGATTCTGGTCATTCCGTTCTCTGTGTTTGGAGGTAAGTAAATATGTCTGAGTGAGTAAGAGGGAGAGAAGAAGTAAGAGAGATCGGGTTGGGGAGAAGAGGTGTAGACGTTTTATTCCTGGGTAGGGAAAGATTTACAAATACATGTACGCAGATAAAGACAGTTAAAGTGGGTGGATCTGCGCAGAAGGAGGAAACTGCTTAGAGAATGAGTGGGAGATTTAAGCAGGAGGAGGAGCATTGGGAGAAGGTTGTGATGAAGGAGGAGAAAGAAGAAGAAGAAGTAGAAGAAGAAGAAGAAGAAGAAGAAGAAGAAGAAGAAGAAGAAGAAGAAGAAGAAGAAGAAGAAGAAGAAGAAGAAGAAGAAGAAGAAGAAGAAGAAGAAGAAGAAGAAGAAGAAGAAGAAGAAGAAGAAGAAGAAGAAGAAGAAGAAGAAGAAGAAGAAGAAGAAGAAGAAGAAGAAGAAGAAGAAGAAGAAGAAGAAGAAGAAGAAGAAGAAGAAGAAGAAGAAGAAGAAGAAGAAGAAGAAGACGATATCAAGATAGAAACGCGGAAAGAGTGAAATGGAGACTGCAGGACAGAAAAGAAAGAAAATATAAAAGCTATTGAGCATTTACTCTCTTTGAATAACAAGCCAAATCGTTTTATCTACACTGATAAAGAACTTTCTATAGCGCAGTTTAAGTGTTTTTGCTGAGGTTTTCTTTGGTTCATCGCTATATGTAATGACTTTTCTTCCCTCTCCTTCTTTGCCTGTGTGCCTACCTAACTATTTACCTGCTTGTTTTTCGTCTGCCTCTCTGTCTTTATCTCTCTCTCTCTCTCTCTCTCTCTCTCTCTCTCTCTCTCTCTCTCTCTCTCTCTCTCTCTCTCTCTCTCTCTCTCTCTCTCCCTCTTCTTCTTCTTCTTCTTCTTCTTCTTCTTCTTCTTCTTCTTCTTCTTCTTCTTCTTCTTCACTTCATTGTGTTTTTGTTTCCTCGTCATACAACTATCTCTCCTTGTTCCCCCCACCTTCCCCAGCCTGCGCCTACGGGCTGTTGAAAACAGGCCCTCAAGTGGCCATGTTGGATTTCCTCAACGACAGACGCGGACTCGCGGCTGGCCTTAACTACCTTGCGGTGACCATTGGGCAGCTGGCCGGTGTCATGTCTTTCAGTTTCTCGGACATGGCAGACGATGCGAGCTACTCTGGAAAAAGCAATGCCCGCTGGCCCAACAACTTAAGGGTTATAGAGGTAGGGACTGGGAGGGTTTTTTTTTTCTGATGGTCGCCTTTTTTTTCTGGGTTGGTACAGTTGAGGAATGAGTTTCACTGCGCAAGCGGGATTTCAGTCCACGATAGCATATTTTCACCACAGCTCGGCGAAGCACATATTCATTGATTCTCTTGGAAAGAGAATAAAATGCAATGATATGAAACACGACTAAAATCATGAAATAAAGAAGAAAACACGAAATATGCGATAATAGAGTAAGATGAAGACTAGGGTTTCTTTTTGTTTGTAGCAAACGCACCTTGTAAATGTGTGGTTAAAGCTGTTGGTCTGAGTTTCAGCTTTCTGTCATGCCACTGCTGATTTGAGCCACGCTGGCTTGGACGATCTAGTTTGTGTCACTGTTAAAGAGAAACAAAATTTTAAGTAATACTGAGCATGAGGTTTCGTAGACGGTTTACATTCCGCTGATCATGAGTCATAACGTAACTGGCACATGGTGTCCCTTGTGTCGTGTGCAAATCGTCTTGCGTTGTTCACATCGCGTTAGTCGGTAAAATACATCTTCTCTGACCTCATTAATACTGTGTCGGATCATGTAAGTGTGAGACTTCAGTTGATACACATATTATTACTACAGCGGGCTAGATTGGTACTCAATAGCACTAGAGCATCGCTAGCAGTCATCATGTAACCCTTGCATAGCGGTTAAGTTCTCCGGTGGGAGGGTAGCTTGTTTGCAAAAAAGTGGTTACATGCTACGTACCGTTAGATGGGAGAAGTTTATGCAAAATTAATGATGTTGGCCAGTCTAAAAATATAAGGTCCTAGTCTAGCTTAGGGCCTGTTTGCTTCGTCTGCGAAACCTCAAATGTGCAGCCCTCAACACCTCTGGCTACTACTAGTTTATGCAGAGTTTGGGAATTCTTCAATATTTCTTATGAAAACTACGTGCTTGTTCTCCGTCCAACTTCTGCCAATGATTGCTAAATCTATTGTTTGTTTTATTCCAGGTTACAGCAGTGTTTGCCCTCATGTCTGCAGCCGTGATCAGAAAACCGTCGTTTGCAACCGGCAATTGGCCACAGCTGTTCCAATATGTGCCCTTCTACGTCCTTTGTGTGATCAACTTCTTTGTTAGTTTTGGTAAGACATGATTCCTATTAACTAATTACCATAGTAGCTTCATGAAAAAAAAAGGTAAAATAAAAAAAAAATAGTCTTATGAATCGAATTCTGTAATAGATGCAGTATGACATAAGAATGTGTCATCGATTTCTGTGTTAGGTTTGACAAGACATTTGTACCCCCCTTTCCTCCTTTCCAACCTCTTCGAAGTGAAAATGATCCTCAATTTCCAATCTCCCTAGGTTTCGATATGCTTGACTTGATGTACTCAGAAGCGCCAAAAGAGAGAGAGTTTGAGACTCACCCCTCAGGATCTCACGAGATATTCACAGTCAGCTTTATCTCCCAAATCGTTGAGTTCTTCGCAGTGATTCTTCTCCTAATCATCAACGGATTTTTCTGCAAGGGCGGAGGCATCAAGAAAGTGAGGGACGATTGCGTGATTTATCGTTTGATCGTTCAACAAGTTTCACGTCCTAGAGCATCTCGTATTTAGATCCAGGTTTTTGGCTGTACTCTCACTTGATGCTGCAAATTTAAAAACACTGTCATCACATGTCGGTGGTACAGTAAAAAATTCACCGTACTAAACTTTTACGATTTGTTTCAAGAACACAATGTCCTTAATCCCAAATCAATATGGATAGTAAGCTATTTTTCTTTTTAAATTCTCATCTACAAGAACAGTTCACTTTATTTATGTTTTTTTTTTTTTTTGTTTTTTGTTTTGTAAAACCTCAATCGATTTATAGAGTCTTTTAAACGCTCATAACATCCAGGGCAAGTCAATTTGCAGCCATGATTTCCCACAATGCAGTGAACATCGAGTCCCTTTATGTGGGGGTTTCATAGCCTTAAAAAGAGGAGCTTAGACTTACGTTTACCTTGCATGAGAAAGAAAAGAATTGAGCTTTTTTCCAGTATTCAGGGATCCTGTTTAACCCTAGGTGTCCTTATCATCGTATGAATTCATTTAAACTGGTAGCAAATAGACCCAGTAAGACAGTATTATAAAAACAGGGAACGAGCGAATTCCTTTGGGACTTTTGTTCCATCTCTACGTAGCTTAGTTGTGAGCTTTTAAAAGTCTCTTAAAATAAGTTTAATTTTTACTGAACTCTTCAGCCTCTGATGCATAACTTTCGCCATAGTCTTGTCTTAAGTGGCTTTAAAGAGAATACCTTTGAGCTGTTTCATGTACCAGTATCGAAAGTCTTGCCAGTACGCGATCTAAAATGAACCTATTTTCTTGCTGTGTGCGCCATCCACAATATCCTACTGAAAAATACTCAGGATGCTAAACTAGATAAGTTTCTCACTTTTATTTTGCTCGATTAACCGTATACATGCTGTGCTCGCATCAAAGCGCTTTCAGACTTGAGAAGCATGACCTCATAATGCATTGGGGAGACGAGAGACAAAACTCAGTAACCATAGAAAGTGGGACTTGAACCCGTGCTTTCCAGCTTTTTGTGTTTACATTACAGAGAAACTTTAGCCAAGTTCTGCAATAGACGGTATGAAGCGAAACTTCCAGACATAAGCGATAATGCCAATATTTTAAAGTTTCCGAGTCACTTCTGTAACACCAGCAGGGCACGTTTGTTTTGTACCGTCTTGTGTTTTTTTATGATTGCAGATCACTATGCTGCTGTCGGCCATCTTTGTAGCGGTTCTGTCCCTTGCCAGTTATATCAACGAGCCAGCGTACAAGAAGTTTCCTGCGTTCGCTGTCTATGGTAGTATTGCTGGCTTTGCCAAAGGTAAAACGCTCTTGAGAGTTGGTCTTTACTTTAATCAATTAACCTCAAAACAAAACTAGATCTAAAAGTAAGTTTTACCATTAGCTATTCTTACTCTGACAAATGTCTTCTTCATTAACTTGTAAGTAGAATTCCAATGATGACAATGAAATCTAAAGGGGCATATGGCACAGTGGTAAAAATGGGACCTGCCTACATTACAAACTTCGTCTTGCTGTTTCAAACCAAAAATCCACTCTGGCCCTCTCTTTGTACGATGATTACAGTAACTTAATATGTCAGTTCCACGTTGTTCTGGGATTATGAATACAAAAAAGTAAAAGATCATTCTATAACGGACAGGCTATATGCTTATTAAAGAATGTCATAAAAAGCGATCTTTGTTACGTCCGTAATAAGAATCAAGACGTTCATTATTTATGTGTAAACAATTATATAGTGTGTACCTTATGAGCCACTTCATTCTATCAACAAAGCCTCCTTTTTTAAATTCAACAAATTTGTCTTTTTCATTGAAATTGTTACAATCTGACAGAGGAACATACAGATTTGTGACCTCCCCATCTCCCTTTCATTCTCCTCCCCAGCCGTGATACGTGTTTGTCTGCCCATCGCTATGATCACATTCACTGGTCGCATCAACTACAAGGTTGGCCTTCCCTTCCTTGAGGTGTCGGGTGGACTGGGCGAGCTCATTTCCTACAGCATCAAAGGTAGAACTAGAATATACAGGGAAATAGCACTTAAGATAAAGTAAAGAGTAGGACTAAGAGAGGGAGATAGATGAATAGATAGAAAGGTATATATATATATAGATAGATATGAAATGCTCCCACAGTTGAGCACTCTTATCAACTATTCCAACTTATCTTCAAACTATATATATATATATATATATATATATATATATATATATATATATATATATATATATATAAATAGATAGACAAACTTATATAGATAGATAAAAAGATAGAACGAACGAGAGAGATAGATAGATAGATAAATAGATAGATAGATAGATAGATAGATAGATAGATAGATAGATAGATATAGAAGATCTTACCTTAAATTCTATTCATACGACACTGGTGTTTCAAGCGGAGGACAAAGTTGTCGCTTGTCCTCCGCTCTCTTCGGGTATGACTGAAGTCCTCCGCTTGAAACACCAGTGTCGTATGAAGAGAATTTAAGGTAAGATCTTCTGTATCTATGTAAAGCTCCCACAGTTGAACACTCTTATCAGTTGTTCCAACTTATCTTCAAGCTAGCCAGATAGATAGATAGATAGATAGACAGAGAGAGAGTGTGTAT
>JAWDGP010006893.1:97500-101747 GCA_033675545.1 Elysia crispata
AAGAAAATAATTGTGAGAAAGAGGAGTTTTTGTCTACTTCGAGCAAGAGAGAAAACTACAGGTGTAATATTGCAAAACTAAGATAAGAATTGTGGGTAAGTGGAGCTTTGCCTTCTCCGTGCAATAGTTACAATTATATGGGTAATATTCCACCCCCAAGCAGTGATAGTTGGTTTCCAACACATGAGCAAACACCCTGAGGTTTTTCTATTGCTGTATAAATGTGGCGAACCGAAGGCTAAAACATTTACATGATCTACTTCAGATGAGACCAATGCTAATAATTCACTCTTGCACTGAGAGTAGAATTAAAATTAAAATTAAAATTAAAATTAAAATTAAAATTAAAATTAAAATTAAAATTAAAATTAAAATTAAAATTAAAATTAAAATTAAAATTAAAATTAAAATAATTAAAATTAAATTTAATTCTTGATGGTTATTGAACTCAAGCTGAACGTTCCTGCTGCAGACGTCACTGTCTCTCTGTAGAGGGTCTGTCAGTCCATCATTCTGTTTGGTTGTCTGCTTGTCTGCCCGTTGTTTGTCCCTACCGTTCTCTCCTGACAACTCTCACGTTTTCCCCGGAAACAGGACTTTTATTTCTCATTACATTGATAATTCCTGACAACCAACCAGGCTCGGCATTACTGCACTACATAATAGAAAAGCAATTTATTCAGATTCGGATCTTTTTCCAAAATCCACCTGCAACCTAAAAAATGATTTTAGCTCTTTTACATGTAAAAATGTCAATTTTCATGAAATAATTTTGTTTAATACCTCACGAATACCAGTGATTGACCTACCTCTCTTGTCTTACATCATAGACAGCCAGTTCTTGAGGTTGGGGTTCTGTTCAATTTCCACCTCCAACCTGTCCATGTATCCCATTAGGCTACCACACACTGAGTCCTGAAAAGAAAGAAATACATCGGTGTCAGACAAGACTAGTGTAACAGGAAAAAAAAAAGAGTTTTCAATGCCCTGATAAAAATGATCACCTCTTCAATTTACTCTGTGCATTAGAGATACGAAACGTATCTTGATAAAGTCAGTGCACTATAGGATAATCAACACCTTTTGGTTTCCTCATCTGTTAAGCCTGCGTCAAAATAGACAATCCGTTCAAAATCACATTCGATTCATAGAAAGTACTAGATCAGGGGACGACAACCTTTATAACTCAAAAGCCATTTGGACACTTTACCCTCAGTAAAGAAAATACTCGGAACCACAAAACCCTATAGACATTAAAAAAATGAAAGAACACTGCAAATAAAGGTTTTTTTCCCCCTTTTTCGCATTTAAGAAAACAGTGAAGGACAACTTTTCATAAATTTTCTTTAATTGTTACAGGATCATCCCAACCTTCAAATTTGGAATAACATTTTAAAAATGAACGAACTGAAATAAAATACATTTTAATTACATACAAAGTAATCATTTCCAGAGCCACAGGGAGCCGCATCAGAGAGATTAGAGGCCCGCATGCGGGTTGGCGACCCCCTGAACTAGACTATGCCCGCCGAGGCTCTTGTGATATTGAAAAGACGCAACGGCATAACCGATGTTGAGCTATTATTTTTATTATTATTATTATTATTATTATTATTATTATTATTATTATTATTATTATTATTATTATTATGATCGTTATTATTATTGTTGTTGTTGTTGTTGTTGTTGTTGTTGTTGTTATTCTTGTTGTTGTTGTTGTTGAGTCGTTGTTGTTGTTGTTGTTGTTGCTGTTTTTGTTGTTGTTATTATTATTATTATTATTATTATTATTATTATTATTATTATTATTATTATTATTATTATTATTATTATTATTATTATTAAGATGATGATGGGGATGATGTTGTTGATGATTTATTTGGTGCTTCTTTTTCATCTTTTTTTCTTTTTCTCTCATTTTCTTCTTCTAATTATTATTTTTACCATAATACCACCCCAATCATGAAAACTTTCACTGTAGCAATTTCCATTACCAGCGCCACACTACATATCACCATCACTGCCATCATCCACGCCAACATCACAATCATCCCACCATCATCCACGCCAACATCACAATCATCCCACCATCATCCACGCCAACATCACAATCATCCCACCATCATCCACGCCAACATTACAATCATCCCACCATCATCCACGCCAACATCACAATCATCCCACCATCATCCACGCCAACTTCATAATCATCCCACCATCATCCACGCCAACATCACAATCATCCCACCATCATCCACGCCAACATCACAATCATCCCACCATCATCCAAGCCAACATTACAATCATCCAATCATCATCCACGCCAACATATCAGTCATCCCACCATCATCCACGCCAACATCACAATCATCCCACCATCATCCACGCCAACATTACAATCATCCCACCATCATCCACGCCAACATCACAATCATCATGAAAATCAATAGTATCGAAAAGCAACATCAAAAGCGACCGCAAAGCCGCGCCACCAACCTTGAGTCCTCCGAAGAATGCCTCAAGCTTGACCATCTCCGATTTGCCAGCTAGCTGTTGAGCCACCTCTAGTGGAGTCACATTCTCATCCACCCGCTCCATGTCCTCCATGTCACAGTTCTCCTCCTTGCCAGGCTGCCATTGAGAGTCCTGGGAACACACAGACATTGTGATTTTATCACAAACGACAATATCTCCCACGAAGAGCTTGGTTTTGCCGACATAACGATACCATAAACTATTTTCGCAACGCTAAAGAACAAAAGGAATGGACAAGAATATCCATTCCGTTTCTGTTTTGTTTTTTGAATTATGTCTCTTAAGACTTGGATTTTCCTTACTTGTCTCTACAATTTTCTCTGCTTTAGTTTTTTTCTTGTCTGTCTGTCACTAGACATCTTAGAAAAATTGTCCACACTTTTTGTTCTATTCTTTTCTTTCATCTCTTCTCATCCTCTTCTTCTTAACTCACCTTATTCATACAACTTGCTTATATTCTTGTTAGATCAACCAAGATAAAACTTCCAATCAGAAGGCAAATACCTTTCATACAAAATAATCAAAGACCTTGAAGAGAAGAGAGCTGAAGATGCTGGTAGCACTCACCCCGTGCATCATAAGCATCCTCACTTCCTCCCTGCGCTCGCCAAGTGGACACATCTTGATCATCTCTGAGGTCACCTGAAGACACACAAAGTTAAACCAGAGAGTTAAACGACAGAATGATTCAACGTCTTGAGACTTCTGAAGTGTTGGACGCACGCTGACCCTGGTTGGGCATAATGAGACGGTCTCAAGACAAAGATACCACGATAGTTGGATACAATGCCACGCATGCTTTTTCTTACCAACATCACAGAAACTGGTACTCTTAGCACCATAAATTATAGTGTTTATTACTGTCAAAACTGTGAGCTCTGCCCGGATAAGAAGAGACAAAAGCTGAAGATGCTTGAAATACTCACCCCAAATTGGGCACAAGGAGACAGTCTCAAGACAATGATACCATGAGGTGTCAGATACAATGCCGCTTCTTCTTATCAACATCTTGGAAACTGGTACCTCACTCCCCCAACCCCCGTCCGCACCCCGCTTATTGCTCTCATAATGGTAAGCTGTGTTCCTATAGCAAGTCGAGGGCCCTCTAGTCCACTGGTTGACAAAGTAAGCTTCAGTCACACACGATATGTGACTCATATCGGAGTACTAAAACATGGGCATACTGAGATAGTCTCAAGACAAAGATACCATGATAGTCCGATACAATGGCGCGCATGCTTGTTCTTACCAACATCGCAGCAACCCAAGAAAGCCGCGCCTGTGATGTTGGTTATGTCTACTGAGCACCTTATGATAACTAGATAGGTATCGGAAAATCTCTCATCCGTGTCCAAGGTTTGGTGCATATGGCCTGACACATAATTGTGCTTTTTTGCCAAGGATATTTGATTGATTTAAATAAAGCAATGAATTGTTTGATAAAGCAATTCCAACAAATGGCGGTCTATAAAACATCGGGCAGATCAATGGAAAGCTGATAGTCTTAAACATAATCTACCGACGAAAAGATCACAGCGACGACTATCAAGAGAATTCGAAATGTGAGATTGAGAGAGAGAGAGAGAGAGAGAGAGAGAGAGAGAGAGAGAGAGAGAGAGAGAGAGAGAGAGAGAGAGAGAGAGAGAGAGAAAGAGAAGGATATAGATAGATAGATAGAGATTGAGAAAGAGAGGGGGAGAGGAAGGAATATA
>JAWDGP010006894.1:0-11677 GCA_033675545.1 Elysia crispata
CCTCCGTTAAGATAACTATAGGGATGAAACTCCACAGATTATCAATCTTCTAATGGACAAGCCGTTTATAGAATCTTTATTATGTTGGCTGTTGATCTTAAGTTCTATCTCCCTCCGTTAAGTTAACGATAGGGATCAAAACTCCACAGATTATTAATCTTCTAATGGACCAGCCGTTTATAGAGTCTTTATTATGTTGGCTGTTGATCTTAAGTTCTATCTCCCTCCGTTAAGATAACTATAGGGATTAAACTCCAAGATTATCAATCTTCTAATGCACCAGCCGTTTATAGAGTCTTTATTATGTTGGCTGTTGATCTTAAGTTCTATCTCCCTCCGTTCAGATAACTATAGGGATTAAACTCCACAGATTATAAATCTTCTAATGGACCAGCCATTTATAGAGTCTTTACTATGTTGGGTGTTGACTGTGTCTTGTATCTTTACCTCCGTTAAGATAACTATAGGGATGAAACTCCACAGATTATCAATCTTCTAATGGACCAGCCGTTTATAGAGTCTTTATTATGTTGGCTGTTGATCAGTGTTCCTATCTCCCTCTGTTAAGATAACTATAGGGATTAAACTCCAAGACTATCAATCTTCTAATGCACTAAATGCTTATAGAGTCTTTATTATGGTTGGCTGTTGACTTAAGTTCTATCTCCTCCGTTAAGATAACTATAGGGATTAAACTCCTCATATTATCAATCTTCTAATGGACCATCCGTTTATAGAGTCTTTATTGTGTTGGCTGTTGATCTTAAGTTCTATCTCCCTCCGTTAAGATAACTATAGGGATTAAACTCCACAGATTATCAATCTTGTAATGGACAAGCCATCTCTAACCAAGGGGCATTATTGTTGTTGTGGAAATTATAATTGTCGCTTTTGCTTTTTTATATTCGTGGTGCTCCACTCTGAAACGGCGATTAGACACTTTAGTCTCGCCGATAGTGTTGGAATTTCTGAGAGAGAGAGAGAGAGAGAGAGAGAGAGAGAGAGAGAGAGAGAGAGAGAGAGGGAGACGGACAGACAGAGAGAGAGACAGACAGACAAAGAAAGAGACACAGAGAGAAAGTGAGAGACAGAGAGAGAGAGAGACAGACAGACAGACAGAGAGAGAGAGACAGACATACAGACTGAGATTTTTGCACAAACTAAAGAAACACAATCGTTGTATATATCATCTTTTGGGTAAGCCGTGCTTGAGTGATTCAAATTAGATAAAGAGAGAAAGGAAAGAATTAGAGAGAAAGAAATTAGAGAGAGAGAGAGAGAGAGAGACAGACAGACAGACAGACAGAGACAGACAGAGAGCGAGCGTTAAAATAAGGGTAAAAGGGGGGGGGGGGGGGGGGGGGGGGGGGGGGGGGGGGAAAAATGAAAAACAAAGACATAAGGTCGCTCGAGTATAGAGAAAGAGTGAACTATATACAGACAAAAATGATACATCATGAAAAAAAAAAAAAAAAAAAAAAAAAAAGGAGAGAGAGAGAGAGAGAGAGAGAGAGAGAGAGAGAGAGAGAGAGAAAGAGAGAGAGAGGGAGGGAGGGCGAGAGAAAGCGGAAGAGGAAAACTGGAAAAAAAAATTAAAGAAAGAAAAATATTAAAAACTAGTGAGTTATAAATATAGGGGAAAAAAAAAAAAAAAAGAGGACATAGACAGATACGAAAGAAACACAAACAAATGAAATTTTGAAAATGAGAAGGGGGGGAAAATAAATGTGAGGAAAAAGATTAGAAGACAGAGAAGAGAAAAGTGGGAGACAGAAAAAAAGACACGGAGGCAAAGAGAAAAAGAAAGAGAGAGCAAGAGAGTTAGAGATACAGTAAGAGAGCTAGTGTCAAAGAGGAGAAACAGGAAGACTAGGAAGAAATTATAATAGTCTCACGAATAATTCACTCAGTAAGGTCATGAACTCTACTAAATAAGTGTACGCCTTATAATTAGAAGAAAGCAACTGTTTAAATGCAATATTAACATCAACTCATGTATAAAAAATTATGAGAAGAAACAACATACCAAATGCGTCTTTTCAAACGCCTGTGTTTTACATTGTATCAAAGTTTTTTAATTAAGTTCATAAATGCACATATGTCCTTTAAACTAGGTAGAAAAACAGTCAAACAATTTTGATACATCGATCTCAATCATGATTTTATACAAATTCAGTAAACTGTTCACGCAAAGAGATTCGTATTATGTATGCCAGTTGTAGCAACTAGGGTGGTGGTGGGGAATAAAGGTTTAAAATTATTTATTTTGGGCTTCACCTAGACACATTTCACGCACCCCCAATTTCCTCATTCCTACATGTTGTAAAGAGAAAAGATAGGGACAGAATCATAGAGGCTGAAACACATGTCGGCCGACGCATCAAAAAGTTAAAAGACAAATGGTGAAAATACTAATAAAAAGGCAATGTACGAAAGACATCAAACAAAGTATAATTTGTAACCATAAAACAGAATGATGCGTTCCATGTAAGGTGTCGCGAGAAAAGTTGGCTTTCAATTAGAGCAGTAACGTAAAGCAACTGATGACAATAAGATTGTAAAAGTAATGGTAAAGGATCACTGGTAAATATTGATTCGTGGACTAAAAAGATTTGCGGCAGAGACTGGAAAAGCACAGATATACAGAAATATCAGCAGAGAACAGCGGTTTAAAAAAAAATAGACCAGTCATAGTAATAGACAGTATGTGTGCATTGACACGTGTTCATTAAAGAATTAGAGTTAGAAATAAGATGTAACAAAAAAGGATACATCTATAAAGATTTATAAAGAGGTTAAAATCATTATGAGAGAGAGAGAGAGAAAGAAAAAGATGAAGAAAAAGAAATAGATGAAAAATAAAAAGGCAGAGAGAGAGAGATAGACATAGAAAGAGAGAGAAAGAAAGAGAGAAAGAGAGAGAGAGAGAGAGAGAGAGAGAGAGAGATAAAAAGAGCGAGACGAAGTGAGTTAGACAGAGTGGAAAGTAAAAGAGAAACAGAGAAAGACAGAAGGAGAGATAGTTTAGAAGAAGATTAATTAAGAAAAGAAGAACCGATATACCGAAGAAATACCGATAACTATTTAGAGAGAAAGAAAGAATAACAAGCTACCATGGACACATCTATTAGAAATGGAAAAAAAAATTCGTTAATGATAGAAAAGAGGCAAAGGAATGCGGATAGATAGATAGATAGATAGATAGATAGATAGATAGATAGATAGATAGATAGATAGATAGATAGATAGATAGATAGATAGATAGATAGATAGATAGATACATACATACATACATACATACATACATACATACATACATACATACATACATACATACATACATACATACATACATACATACATAGATGGATATGGAGAGAGAGAAAGAGAGAGAGAGAGAGGAAGAGAGAGAGAGGTATGGAGAGAGGGAGAGAAGAAATGACAGAGAGCGAGTGAGAGAGAGAGAGAGAGAGAGAGAGAGAGAGAGAGAGAGAGAGAGAGAGAGAGAGAGAGAGAGAGAGATTGAGAGAGCGTTGAAGGGAATTAACCCGTTAAAAGAAAGAAATGGGGACACTCAGGTAGGTAAAAAGAATGAGCTATATACAGACATAGACAGAAGCATAAAAAAGTATCTCAAACATAATTTTATTCATAGACATTAAACTGTTTGGGCGAAACTATCAGAGAAAATTCAGAATAATTATTCCAATCATGACTTTATTCAAAGACATTAAACTTTTCGGGCAAAGTGATTCGTATTATGCCCTCCAGCTTTAGCCATTGGGATGGTGGCAGGGATAAGAGGTGTATCAGTATTAATATGTTGGGTTCATTGATACCAATTTATTGAACCTTAATATTTGTATTATCCTTTTCTTTGTTTTGTTCCAAAGTATCTACCGTATAGCAAACAGAGAAAGCAGAAACAGAATCATAGATATGGAATCACAGTCATGACGGCCGACGCATTAGAAAAAAAAAATAGTCAACCAATGAATATAGTTAGAATGGAAGACGGATAAATATACTGATTTAGATGCTGACACAAGGTTTACAAAATAATATTCAGAAAAGAGAGAAGAGCCACACAGAAGAGAGAGAAAGAAACTGATAGGGAGATAAAGACGGAAACATATGACACAAAAAGAGAAAGGAAGAGAGAGAGAGAGAGAGAGAGAGAGAGAGAGAAAGAGAGAGAGAGAGAGAGAGAGAGAGTGAGAGAAAGAAAAAAAAACCAGCAAATAGAAAAAGGAGACACAGGTAAAGAGATACACTGAGCTATATATAAACATAGACAGAGGCTTAAACAAAATATATCACCCCCCCCCCCCCCCCCCCCCCCCTTCTCTTTTATAGAACAGATGCAGAGAGAGAGACCGAGAGAGAGAGAGAGAGAGAGATGCATAGAGAGAGAGAGAGAGACGGCTAGAGAGAGACTGAAAGACAGACAAACAGACAG
Source organism: Elysia crispata (assembly GCA_033675545.1). Lineage (NCBI taxonomy): Eukaryota > Metazoa > Mollusca > Gastropoda > Plakobranchidae > Elysia > Elysia crispata. The sequence goes on from JAWDGP010006894.1 coordinate 4,460, forward strand.
ACAGACAGTTGGTGCAGAGATGACTTTGGACAGAGATTTAGGAGGACGAGGTAGCAGGACGAGTTACTGATGCAGGAGCCAAAGTATGAAAGAGGAAAACCTGGAGCAGAAAAAAAGAAAAAGAACACGATTAATCATTTATCAAGCGCATGGAACCCCTTTACAATATGTGTCGAAAAATTAACAACTCATGTATAAAATTTATTCAAAGCAAAGGCATAAAAAAAGAAAGGAACAAGGATTAACATACTGATTTTGATGCAGACACAAGATTTACAATAAAAAAATTCATAATAGAGAGAAGAGAGAGAGACAGACAGAAAGACAGACAGGCAACCAAGGAGAGAGAGAGAGAGAGAGAGAGAGAGAGAGAGAGAGAGAGAGAGAGAGAGAGAAAGACATAAAGGGAGAGAGAAAGAAGAAGCACATAGTAGAAAAATAGACAGAGGGAGGGAGAGAGAGAGAGAGGGCATGGAGAGAGACAGATAGACAGACAGACAGACAGACAGACAGAAAGAAAGAGACAAAGAGACAGGAAGAAAAACAGAGGGAGTGAGGGCGAAAGAGGAAGTAAAATAAGAATAAGATAGAAGAAAAGACGACACATAGTTACTGAGGAAGACTGATTCTTACACTGATTAAGATGAGACAACGAAGATTTAAACAAAAATATATTTAAAATTGGATTAAAGGCACACAGAAGAGAGAGAACGAGAGAGATAGAGTGAGGTGAGAGAGACAGACAGACAGAGAGAGAGGCAGAAAAGTAGTCAGAGAGAGAGAAAGAGAGAGAGAGAGAGAGAGAGAGAGAGAGAGAGAGAGAGAGAGAGAGAGAGAGAGAGAAAGAGAGAGACTGACAGAGAGACAAACAGACAGACGAAGACAGACAGACATGAAGACAGACAGACAGAGATGTATGAGGATTAGGTAAGATGGAGAGATACTGATGAAGAAGACAAAATCTGAAAGAGGAAAACCTGGAAGAGAGAAAGAAAAAGCACACAAATTAATCATTTTTCAAGCGCAGAAAGAGAGAGAGAAAGAGATATAGAGAGAAAGGCAGAAAGACAGACAGAGAGAGAGAGAGAGAGAGAGAGAGAGAGAGAGAGAGAGAGAGAGAGAGATAGGCAGCATGTGTAAGAGAGAGAGAGCGTGTAAAGGAAAAAAAAACAGAAAATAGAAAGAAATTGTGAGACCTATGTATAGAGATACACTTAGCTATATATAAACATGGACAGAGGCTTAAACAAAATATATCAAGTTTTATAGAACAGAGAGAAAGAGAAAAAGAGAGAGAGATAGAGAGAGAATCAGAGAGAGAGAGAGAGTCAGAGAGAGAGAGACAGAGACAGAGACAGAGAGAGATAAGTAGTATAGAAAAATCAAGATCTAGCTCGAGACCGACAAATAAGACGAAAGACGTGAAAACATTACAACAAATGGAATGAACAGGGATCGAACCTGCGCCTCAATGCGGCACCTATCGCCTTGCCGAGACAAGACCAAGCAGAGCGACATAGAGTGTTGGCGAGAGAGAAACAAAAATAAAGAGAGAGACAGAGAGAAAGAGAAAGAAAGATCGGAAGAGGACGAACCAAAAAAGACAGAAAGAATTAGTCCCAATGGGTAAGATAGAAATAGTGAATTATAAACCGAAATAGACAGAGACAGAAAGGAAAAAAAAATATTGAAAGTGAGAGAGATAGATGCGTAGAGAGAAAGAGAGAGACCGGCAGACAGACAAACAGACAGACAGACAGACAAAGACAGACAGACATGCATATAGACCTACAGAGATATATGAGGACGAGGTAATAGGGAGAGATAGATGCGTAGAGAGAAAGAGAGAGACCGGCAGACAGACAGACAGACAGACAGACAGACAAAGACAGACAGACATGCATATAGACCTACAGAGATATATGAGGACGAGGTAATAGGGAGAGATAGATGCGTAGAGAGAAAGAGAGAGACCGGCAGACAGACAGACAGACAGACAGACAGACAAAGACAGACAGACATGCATATAGACCTACAGAGATATATGAGGACGAGGTAATAGGGAGAGATAGATGCGTAGAGAGAAAGAGAGAGACCGGCAGACAGACAAACAGACAGACAGACAGACAAAGACAGACAGACATGCATATAGACCTACAGAGATATATGAGGACGAGGTAATAGGGAGAGATAGATGCGTAGAGAGAAAGAGAGAGACCGGCAGACAGACAAACAGACAGACAGACAGACAAAGACAGACAGACATGCATATAGACCTACAGAGATATATGAGGACGAGGTAATAGGGAGAGATAGATGCGTAGAGAGAAAGAGAGAGACCGGCAGACAGACAGACAGACAGACAGACAGACAAAGACAGACAGACATGCATATAGACCTACAGAGATATATGAGGACGAGGTAATAGGGAGAGATAGATGCGTAGAGAGAAAGAGAGAGACCGGCAGACAGACAAACAGACAGACAGACAGACAAAGACAGACAGACATGCATATAGACCTACAGAGATATATGAGGACGAGGTAATAGGGAGAGATAGATGCGTAGAGAGAAAGAGAGAGACCGGCAGACAGACAAACAGACAGACAGACAGACAAAGACAGACAGACATGCATATAGACCTACAGAGATATATGAGGACGAGGTAATAGGGAGAGATAGATGCGTAGAGAGAAAGAGAGAGACCGGCAGACAGACAAACAGACAGACAGACAGACAAAGACAGACAGACATGCATATAGACCTACAGAGATATATGAGGACGAGGTAATAGGGAGAGATAGATGCGTAGAGAGAAAGAGAGAGACCGGCAGACAGACAAACAGACAGACAGACAGACAAAGACAGACAGACATGCATATAGACCTACAGAGATATATGAGGACGAGGTAATAGGGAGAGATAGATGCGTAGAGAGAAAGAGAGAGACCGGCAGACAGACAAACAGACAGACAGACAGACAAAGACAGACAGACATGCATATAGACCTACAGAGATATATGAGGACGAGGTAATAGGGAGAGATAGATGCGTAGAGAGAAAGAGAGAGACCGGCAGACAGACAAACAGACAGACAGACAGACAAAGACAGACAGACATGCATATAGACCTACAGAGATATATGAGGACGAGGTAATAGGGAGAGATAGATGCGTAGAGAGAAAGAGAGAGACCGGCAGACAGACAAACAGACAGACAGACAGACAAAGACAGACAGACATGCATATAGACCTACAGAGATATATGAGGACGAGGTAATAGGGAGAGATAGATGCGTAGAGAGAAAGAGAGAGACCGGCAGACAGACAAACAGACAGACAGACAGACAAAGACAGACAGACATGCATATAGACCTACAGAGATATATGAGGACGAGGTAATAGGGAGAGATAGATGCGTAGAGAGAAAGAGAGAGACCGGCAGACAGACAAACAGACAGACAGACAGACAAAGACAGACAGACATGCATATAGACCTACAGAGATATATGAGGACGAGGTAATAGGGAGAGATAGATGCGTAGAGAGAAAGAGAGAGACCGGCAGACAGACAAACAGACAGACAGACAGACAAAGACAGACAGACATGCATATAGACCTACAGAGATATATGAGGACGAGGTAATAGGGAGAGATAGATGCGTAGAGAGAAAGAGAGAGACCGGCAGACAGACAGACAGACAGACAAAGACAGACAGACATGCATATAGACCTACAGAGATATATGAGGACGAGGTAATAGGGAGAGATAGATGCGTCGAGAGAAAGAGATAGACCGACAGACAGACAGACAGACTAAGACAGACAGACATGCATATAGACATACAGAGATATATGAGGACGAGGTAATAGGGAGAGATAGATGCGTAGAGAGAAAGAGAGAGACCGGAAGACAGACAGACAGACAGACAGACAGAAAGAGAAAGACAGACAGACATGCATATAGACCTACAGAGATATATGAGGACGAGGTAATAGGGAGAGATAGATGCGTAGAGAGAAAGAGAGAGACCGGCAGACAGACCAACAGACAGACAGACAGACAAAGGCAGACAGACATGCATATAGACCTACAGAGATATATGAGGACGAGGTAATAGATAGAGATAGATGCGTAGAGAGAAAGAGAGAGAGACCGGCAGACAGACAGACAACAAGACAGACAGACAGACAAAGACAGACAGACATGTATATAGACCTACAGAGATATATGAGGACGAGGTAATAGGGAGAGATAGATTCGTAGAGAGAAAGAGAGAGAGACCGGCAAACAGACAGACAAACAGACAGACAGACAGACAGACAGACAGACATGCATATAGACCTACAGAGATATATGAGGACGAGGTAATAGGGAGAGATAGATGCGTAGAGAGAAAGAGAGAGACCGGCAGACAGACAAACAGACAGACAGACAGACAAAGACAGACAGACATGCATATAGACCTACAGAGATATATGAGGACGAGGTAATAGGGAGAGATAGATGCGTAGAGAGAAAGAGAGAGACCGGCAGACAGACAGACAGACAGACAGACAGACAAAGACAGACAGACATGCATATAGACCTACAGAGATATATGAGGACGAGGTAATAGGGAGAGATAGATGCGTAGAGAGAAAGAGAGAGACCGGCAGACAGACAAACAGACAGACAGACAGACAAAGACAGACAGACATGCATATAGACCTACAGAGATATATGAGGACGAGGTAATAGGGAGAGATAGATGCGTAGAGAGAAAGAGAGAGACCGGCAGACAGACAAACAGACAGACAGACAGACAAAGACAGACAGACATGCATATAGACCTACAGAGATATATGAGGACGAGGTAATAGGGAGAGATAGATGCGTAGAGAGAAAGAGAGAGACCGGCAGACAGACAAACAGACAGACAGACAGACAAAGACAGACAGACATGCATATAGACCTACAGAGATATATGAGGACGAGGTAATAGGGAGAGATAGATGCGTAGAGAGAAAGAGAGAGACCGGCAGACAGACAAACAGACAGACAGACAGACAAAGACAGACAGACATGCATATAGACCTACAGAGATATATGAGGACGAGGTAATAGGGAGAGATAGATGCGTAGAGAGAAAGAGAGAGACCGGCAGACAGACAGACAAACAGACAGACAGACAGACAAAGACAGACAGACATGCATATAGACCTACAGAGATATATGAGGACGAGGTAATAGGGAGAGATAGATGCGTAGAGAGAAAGAGAGAGACCGGCAGACAGACAAACAGACAGACAGACAGACAAAGACAGACAGACATGCATATAGACCTACAGAGATATATGAGGACGAGGTAATAGGGAGAGATAGATGCGTAGAGAGAAAGAGAGAGACCGGCAGACAGACAAACAGACAGACAGACAGACAAAGACAGACAGACATGCATATAGACCTACAGAGATATATGAGGACGAGGTAATAGGGAGAGATAGATGCGTAGAGAGAAAGAGAGAGACCGGCAGACAGACAAACAGACAGACAGACAGACAAAGACAGACAGACATGCATATAGACCTACAGAGATATATGAGGACGAGGTAATAGGGAGAGATAGATGCGTAGAGAGAAAGAGAGAGACCGGCAGACAGACAAACAGACAGACAGACAGACAAAGACAGACAGACATGCATATAGACCTACAGAGATATATGAGGACGAGGTAATAGGGAGAGATAGATGCGTAGAGAGAAAGAGAGAGACCGGCAGACAGACAGACAGACAAAGACAGACAGACATGCATATAGACCTACAGAGATATATGAGGACGAGGTAATAGGGAGAGATAGATGCGTAGAGAGAAAGAGAGAGACCGGCAGACAGACAAACAGACAGACAGACAGACAAAGACAGACAGACATGCATATAGACCTACAGAGATATATGAGGACGAGGTAATAGGGAGAGATAGATGCGTAGAGAGAAAGAGAGAGACCGGCAGACAGACAAACAGACAGACAGACAGACAAAGACAGACAGACATGCATATAGACCTACAGAGATATATGAGGACGAGGTAATAGGGAGAGATAGATGCGTAGAGAGAAAGAGAGAGAGAGACAGACAGACAAACAGACAGACAGACAGACAAAGACAGACAGACATGCATATAGACCTACAGAGATATATGAGGACGAGGTAATAGGGAGAGATAGATGCGTAGAGAGAAAGAGAGAGACCGGCAGACAGACAAACAGACAGACAGACAGACAAAGACAGACAGACATGCATATAGACCTACAGAGATATATGAGGACGAGGTAATAGGGAGAGATAGATGCGTAGAGAGAAAGAGAGAGACCGGCAGACAGACAAACAGACAGACAGACAGACAAAGACAGACAGACATGCATATAGACCTACAGAGATATATGAGGACGAGGTAATAGGGAGAGATAGATGCGTAGAGAGAAAGAGAGAGACCGGCAGACAGACAAACAGACAGACAGACAGACAAAGACAGACAGACATGCATATAGACCTACAGAGATATATGAGGACGAGGTAATAGGGAGAGATAGATGCGTAGAGAGAAAGAGAGAGACCGGCAGACAGACAAACAGACAGACAGACAGACAAAGACAGACAGACATGCATATAGACCTACAGAGATATATGAGGACGAGGTAATAGGGAGAGATAGATGCGTAGAGAGAAAGAGAGAGACCGGCAGACAGACAAACAGACAGACAGACAGACAAAGACAGACAGACATGCATATAGACCTACAGAGATATATGAGGACGAGGTAATAGGGAGAGATAGATGCGTAGAGAGAAAGAGAGAGACCGGCAGACAGACAAACAGACAGACAGACAGACAAAGACAGACAGACATGCATATAGACCTACAGAGATATATGAGGACGAGGTAATAGGGAGAGATAGATGCGTAGAGAGAAAGAGAGAGACCGGCAGACAGACAAACAGACAGACAGACAGACAAAGACAGACAGACATGCATATAGACCTACAGAGATATATGAGGACGAGGTAATAGGGAGAGATAGATGCGTAGAGAGAAAGAGAGAGACCGGCAGACAGACAAACAGACAGACAGACAGACAAAGACAGACAGACATGCATATAGACCTACAGAGATATATGAGGACGAGGTAATAGGGAGAGATAGATGCGTAGAGAGAAAGAGAGAGACCGGCAGACAGAC